>PVJN01034783.1:0-22538 GCA_004026805.1 Lasiurus borealis | reverse complement strand
TGACCTGTCCCCCGCAGGCACTGGACCGCGGTGGTGAAGCCCTTGGTGCGAGGCAGCAGGTGGTGCTTGAGGGGGGGCAGCCCCTTGGAGGCGGCCACCTCCATGCTGACGCGGTGTTTCTTCTCCGTGAAGCGCGTGCCCTCGCAGTACAGGAGGAACTAGGGCAGGAACACAGGGACGGGGTTCGAGGATCCCGCGCACGGGAGCCTGACCGGCAGCACAACGCTCGCTGTCCGGTTTGTGGAAATGACAGCACTCCCCCAGGGACAAGCGCCTTGAAACGTCCTTTTATTTCGGGGCTACCGCCTGCCCTAAAACACTCCCCCCGCACACATCCCGCGCCAGCAGCCAGCAGCCCGCACGCACTCTCAGAGCACGCGACGGGAGGAGCAAACGGGGAGGTCCCGGCTGCAGCTTCTGGCCTGAGCGGAAAGCCCATGAGGTGGAGACGCTCAGGAAGGAGGCGGCTCTCAGAGGCCAGAGGAAGGCGGGACAGAGCCAGATCTGAGCGCCTGACACCATGACTCCTGGCGGCTGTCATCGAACGCCTCTGAGGGCCTGGGAGCCCTCTCCGCCCGGGCCCGGGCTGCAGCTACAGGTGGTGTCCTGCGCCCCGCGTCCCGTGTCCCATGCACTAAAGGATGAGCTCACCCAGACTTGCAGGTCACGAGGGGTCGCTCTGGAACCACCTCTAAAGAAGGCCCTCCCTGCAGAGGGGGCTCCTCAGCCTGCGCGCTGGCTGGACACCCACTCCTCCCAGGGGACCCCACTCTGCAGTGCAGGGAGATGCCCCCCTCCCTCCGGCTCTGGCTTTCAGTGGGGGCAGCGGGAGCAGGTGGCCCCAGGCCCTGCTGGGAATCGGCCTGGCCTTCCCACATGTGATGCAGGCCACGGTCAGAAGGGTAAGGTGGCACCAGCCGGGGCGGCCTCCCGGGCCAGGGCCTGCGTCCGTGCCCGGACTCACCCACATGTACTCCGGGTAGTCGGCCAGGCGCCTCAGGCCCGCGATGACGGTGTCCCGGTCCTCCTCCCACTTCCTCTTGCAGAACACGATCTCCAGGAAGTACCAGGTCCAGCCGATGAGGGGCACGCACAGCAGCTCCCGCTTGGCCAGGACTTTGGAGCTCTGCGGGAGGAGGGGCGGGTAGTGCGCCGGGGGCCCCGGGACTGGCGTGGTGGTCGTGACTACCCTGACCCTGAGTGCGGGCCACTGGGACCAGCCTGACCCAAGAGCGCTGGCGTGCCTCCCTGCAGGTGAGGAAACCACGGCGCAGGCTGGCAGAGGGAGGGCGCCCAGGACGCAGCCACGGGAACTGGCGGCAGGGCCAGGCAGGCCTTCCTGAGGAGGGCGGGGATGCCACCCATGGCCTTACTGCAGTGGGACCCCCTGGCCTGGCTCAAGATGCTCAGGCTGCACCGGGCACCAGCTCACCGAGGCGCTGGGCACTCGCAGGGTATAAGTGAGGCTTCGGAGAGGAAAAGAGAGCAGGGAAGCCATGTGCCCGACCCCCAGCTCAGGGACCAAGAGCTAAAACTGGAGGAGAGGCCGAAACCAGTTTGGCTCAGTGGATAAAGCATCAGCCTGCGGACTGAAAGGTCCCGGGTTCAATTCCGGTCAAGGGCATGTATCCTAGTTGTGGGCACATCCCCAGTAGGGGGCGTGCAGGAGGCAGCTGATCAATGTCTCTCATCGATGTTTATAACTCTTTATCCCTCTCTCTTCCTCTCTGTAAAAAATCAATAAAATATATTTTTTTAAAAAACTGGAGGGGAGGAAGCCCGGGCCCCGGAGAGCCAGGCCAGCACCTCCCGGTGCCCCCACAGCACTCACCCCCAGGACCCCGAACCGCTCACACATGGTCCACCCGCACAGGAAGTCGATCTCGAAGTTGTGGTTGAGGATGATGACGGCGTGCTCCTTCCCTAAGCGGTCCATGGTGGCCTGGTCAGCGAAGAGCGTGCACTGCGTGCAGGACCACCACTCCAGCAGCATGACCAGCTCTGCGGGCACACGGGGGGCAGGGCGTGGGCACGCGCAGCCGCACTCCGCCGGCCTCCCTCCCTCCCGAGGGGCAGGAGCCCAGGCCGGGCCCGCTCTGCCACGGGCGGGGCTTTCCCAGTGTTTCATCGGACTGGGCTTGGATGGTTTACATTTAATAAAATAAGTTTTCCTTCTCTAAGCAAAAGTTTGGGAGAAGGCAAATGAAACTTCCAGAAAGCAGCAGAAAAATCATTAGGAAAACTCGCACTTTAGATGGTTATCTCGCATCCAGTTAAGGTTTCCACATGTGCTGTGGGTTCATGGAATAGCGCCCATCTCATCCACAGAATGGAGGGGTTGGGGGTGGGCACAGCCAGCCGGTCCTGTGGCCAGCAGCGTGGCCGAGCAGGGCGACCTCACGGTGAGGTTCGGGCACAGGGCTGAGGCAGGTCACCCAGCACAGCCCCTTCCTTCCGGGCCGAACCCCAGCCCCTCCGTTTTCCGAGGGCACCAACCCGGGGGATGGAGGCCAGGGAATGCTTCCCCGACAGCCCAGTGGTGAGAGCCGGGGCTCTGAGCCTCAGTTTCCCCCTTTACATAAAGGAGGGGAGAGTGGCTTCCTCACAGGGCCACCGGGAGAACAGCACGTGACATTAACTCCACTTAACAGCTTTCCGTCTGTCCATCTGACAGCCCAAGATTGACTGATTCCCTATATATACACACACAGACACAAGCGCACAGGTAACAGACATGCACGTCCGCACACAGGTCCTTGACTCAGAGAGGGGTCACAGGCAAGTGGGAGGACAGGGCTCCTGAGAGAGGGGTGCTTCCCACCCCGTGGAGGGTCCCCAGGAGCCGTGAGACAGACTGGCAGCTGCTAGGGCTGCTCCTGGTGGACTGATCTCTGACTGTTTCCAGGTCCCAAAGCGTGGGCTCAGCCTCACGAAGCTGCCACCGCCGCGGGCCCCAGGCCGGGTGTCGGAAGGCCACCTACTCGCCCTAATGACGGGTGTGGGTTGAGCATCTCTGCACAGGCCCGTGAGCATCCCCCCGCCCTCCCGAGGGCCCCGTCTCAGCAGCGCGCCCCGCCGTGCGCGCGGTACTCACGGCTCCAGAGCGAGTAGGCGAGGCGGCAGTTCAGCCGGCGGTACAGCTGCTTGTTCAGGGGCCAGAGGACGAGGGTGCAGAGCTGGATGAAGTTGATGACCAGCCCGCTCACCACAAAGACGAACCCGATGAGGAGGTGCAAGACGAACTGGGTCTTCAGGTAGGCGAGCAGGCCCATGGTCACTCCTCAGTAGCGAGAGCAAGGTCCTTCACTGAGAACAGCCGTCCTGGGGGGACGGGGACAGCAGTCAGGGCGGGTGCCCGGGGCCGGAGGCCAGAGCTGCAGCCCGAGCGCGAGGGGCTCACCAATGGCAGACTCAGGGGCTGCTGCGGGTCAGCACACGGGCACACAGGGACCCGGCCCACATCATCTACCCATGTGTCACACATGCTCACCCTGTACCACACATCACACGCATATGCACACCATACCACATAAACACACATGAACCCCACACACATACCCAGGCCTATAAGAAAGGAAGACGACTAGAAGAAATGCACCCAAATATTAATAGAGATGATCTCTAGGTAAAGGCATTATGGGTAATTTCAACTTTTTTTAGCATCTTATTTAAAAAAATCAAGTTGCACATGAAATAGAACACATAACTGCCTTTTAACTCCCAGGCTGTTGTGCACTTTTTTAAGCTAAAAGCCTTTTGTTTTGGTTCTAACACAAAAGCGGCAACTCCTCCAAGAAGTTCACTGGTTTTTCTCCCTTTCTCTTCAACGTGCACTTCTTAGTTCTGAGGTGAAGCCAGATCTCACATTTTGGGGTCGTACCTGCTTTGGGTGCTGCCCGACAATTCCCCTTGTGAGGAGAGAAACAGGGAACCTGTGACTCAGCCCCTGGCGAGCCCCGAGCTGGCACGTGATGGTGCTGCCTGCACCCTTGCCGAGCGCCCTGCAGACCTGCCCCTGCCGTCCTTGGTGAGCTGAGCGCACCAGGGACCAGCCGCCCCTGGTATCCCTGTTCCTGGAAAATAACTGACTGCCGGAAACGGTGCTGTGGGATTTCCCAGGCCGAGTCATAGAGGGGTCCTTGCTGGCTGGCTCAGGGGAGGGCACTGGAGCAGGGGGTGCTGGGTGGGGAGGGGGCCAAGACCTCTGCCAGGAGAGAGGCCACCATGGACGCTGACCCTCCAAGCCCAGACAACTTCAGATGCCCACAGCCTGTGAGCACCCGACCCGCCCAGCCAGGCCCGCCTGCAGCTGTGACCCCAAGGAGCTGAGGGCAATGAAAGCCTGGTGTTGCCTCACACCACCATGCAGGGGACACTTGTTTCGCAGCATCAGAAAACAATTCAGCTGAAACTGGTTTGGCTCAGTGGATAGAGCGTCGGCCTGTGGACTGAAAGGTCCCAGGTTTGATTCCAATTAAGGGCATATACCTTGGTTGTGGGCACACATCCCCAGTGGGGGGCGTGCAGGAGGCAGCTGATCGATGTCTCTCTCTCATCGATGTTTCTAACTCTCTCTATTCCTCTCCCTTCCTCTCTGTAAAATATCCATAAAACATATTTAAAAAAGAAAGCAATTCATTACTCTAACCGTCACAGTAACTAACGGACTCTGCCAACACCCACTTCCGCCAACAGCAGACAAGGCTCCACAGACAGACGACTGTAACGTCGTCATTTCAACATTGAGGGTTCTGGCCCTGACCTCCCTGTGTGACATCTGGGGAAACTGAGGACTCGAGGGGCCCGAAAGGCATTAGGGCCCGCGGCTCAGGACGGTGCGGCCAGGGCGAGCCTCGGCCACCAGCTGCTCCTGATTTCTGTGTCTGATGCGTGAAGACAGGGTTCCCTTGAGAAAAGGCCTGGACCCGGCTCTTCTGTGCCCCCGTCCCCGTGGCTCTGGAGGCCAGCCCGGGAAGCCCTGCGCTGTGGGCAGCCCCCGCTGCTGCTGTACCTGAGCGGAGAGCCGGGCCAGGCCCACCCGCCACATGCCTGCTCATTAATGCTCAGACGCCGGCCTCGGAGACGTGAGGACACCTGAGCCGGCTCTACGTCCCGTCAGTAGATCGCAGGCTCAGATCGTTCCAGGAGCCTGGCACCCGCACAGCCTGGTCCCCGGCTGAGGTGGCTGCCTCCGCATTCTGTGGCCGCTGTACAAGCCACGGGGACCCCAGCTTCTCAGCTGCCTGATCACCTCCCCAAAGGGAGACACAGGGTGGTGTCACCACCACCCACACCACACCACCTCCTGGGGACAGGCCGCTGGCCGCTCAGAGAGGGGGAGTGAGCCAGGTGGCTCAGCAAGGCCGCACTATAAATAGTTCCACAGCAGGTAAGCCTCACGGGCCTGAGGCACGGCTCCAGGAAGCCGGCGCGAGTTCCGGTCCGGCAGGAAGGACTGGGCCCCAGACCCGGACCTCCTCCCCAGTGCAGCACCCCTGAGCGGCGGGACCCCCCTCGGTTCTGATACCGTCCCTCCAGGCGCCTCTGCTGATTCTGCACCTGTGGCTCCTTCTCAAGGCCGTGGTGAAGGGGAGAGCCGGGAGCCAGGAGCCCTGGCCATTCTCAGACCTGACCCTGGCACCTCATTATGGGTGAACTGTGTCCCCCAAAAAGAAACACTGGGGCCCTAACTACGGGGCCTCAGAATGTGGCTGCAGGTGGAAACAGGATCTTTACAAAGGTAACCGAGTTAAATGAGGTCACTGGTGTGGGCCCTGATCCCATTGGACGGATGTCTTTCTAAGAGGAGAGGAGGACAGACTCACAGGGGGACGCCCATGTGAGGACACAGGGAGAGGACAGCGTCCATCAGCTGAGGACAGGCCTCAGGAGGAACCAGGCCTGTGATGGTCATGATCTCAGCCTCCAGACTGTGAGGAACCAGACCTGTGATGATCATGATCTCAGCCTCCAGACTGTGGCTCTGTGACAGCAGCCCCAGCAAAGGAGTGCACTTCTAATATCCAGGCCTTTTCCTGGAAGTGCACAGGACCCTCCCACGTCCTGCTGTAAACTCGGCCCGGCTGCCCAGGTGGCCCACAGCCTGGCAGTGAACCCTGACCAGGCCTCGCCCTGCTCAAGGGGGAGCCCATCCCCTGCCTAGGAGTCCATCAGCAGACGCCCACGGGACCCTCTCCCCAGCCCTGGCCCCTTTGCCCCTCTCAACCCCGAGAACTGGCGAGTCAGACGGTCTGACCTGCAGAGATCCTCCTGAGGATTTGTGAAAAGCACATCTTTGCCACAGAAATGGAAATGGAAGTCACGTGCCCACCACCTCCGCCCCAGCCAGAGTGTGGCCAGGCGTCTCCATGCCTTCGCTCTCTGCAGAGAAGGTAACGGCCTTCCCTGCATGTGGAGGGCGGCTCTTTCATTCACACACGAGGTCAGTGTCAGTCCTTCCATCCGGGTGACGTGCGTGCCTCTGCCGATGGCGCGTCAATCACACAGCAGGAGAGCGGAGGGGACCTGACGCCGCACCATCCCCTACAACGCCCGGGCTGCCCCCCAGCCCCGTGGCTCGCTCTGTGCTGGAGCAGGAGCTGGCCAGGGCCGGGGCCGCCACGTCAGGTGACCTGAGGCCCTGGCTCCTGAACTCCGGGGAGAACAACCTCTCAGGGACAGCACCCCTCACCTTGTCCTGTCCTTGTGGTCCTCCCAGCAGTCAGCCTAACCTTGAGGAGACGGTGGCTGGCGAAGGGAGAGGACACTGAAATATTACTCTCCATTACTCTCGCTTTCAACACAGCTTGGGGGAGCGTGACTGGGTGGTCTCCTGGCCCACAGCCAATGGGAAGCACCCGATTACACAGCGGGGAAGGGGGGTGCTGGAGGCAGAGAGCCTGCTGACAGCAGCACCAAGGGGCAGAGACAAGCTGGTAACTCCATCAGCACCGCCTCCGAGGGTGTCCAGGGTTGGGGAGCAGGTTTGCAGGCCCGGCAGCACCTCAATGACATCATGGATGAGAACATAATACAACAATTGTGGCCCCGCCCCCCCTGACCTCACTAAAGTGCTGAGAAAGGGCTGGACCGCACGCACCGTGTTATTTAAGGAGGCAGGAGAGCAGCAAAGGTATTATTTCCAACTCCAGCTGGAGTTTGAGAAGAGATAAATCCTATTTTGGAGGTTTTAAAGGTTCTAGCTTTAGTTCTTGGGTAAACTCACTCACGGGACCATCTTATCTTCCAGTAAGGCTGAAAAAGATGACGTATTTCTTTGCTAATAATAATCTGTTGCCAGTCCAGCCTCATCAGCCTGTGGAATCACCGAGAAGTCTAAACACCAGGACGGAGAAATGACAACATCATTATGTGCAGAGAGCAGGTTTGGATCCTTGGACCCAAGAGAATCCGCTGCAACCAAATTGCTACTGTCAACAAACAGTAAGTACCGGCAGCGGCACTGAAAGGAATGAAATCCGATACGCAGAACCCTGGCCGGGCAGCTCAGCTGGTCAGAGCGTGGTCCTGACACACCAGCTGTGGGTTCGATCCCCAGCCAGGGCACAGACAGGAACCGACCAGTGAACACACACATCAATAAGTAGAACAACAAATCGATGTCTCTCTCTCGTCCTCTCTCCCTCCCCCCCTCTCTGAAGTCCATAAATCAGTAAAAACATGTAGAAATCAATATTCTCATAATGTTCTCACGGAAGTAACTAGAAGGGACGATGACAATAGGGCTTATTTCTTGACAGTTCCAGTGACTTGACAGTTCCAGGTCACTGGACCTCGATGGTCACTTGGGACAAAGGAGCGGCCTGAGAAGGCAGGCCCGGAAGACAGGAGCTGCGGGCAGCCGGGAGCTCTGCCACACAGGGTCACGTGGGGCCCAGGCTGCCGGGACTCCTCTATCCTCAGTGCACGGCGTTCTGGGGGACCCTGTTGTCCCTCTGCAGGGGGCAGAAAGGGGGACACTGGGAGTCAGGACCAGGGATTTCCTCTCCGGCAAGTGGAATGCAAGCTCAGAATCTGAGCCCTTCGTGACCGGGAGGATGAGGACACGTGCCCTGTCATGTGTGCAAGCAGCCCCAGATCCACACAAACACATACAAGCAGAAGGCACAGGGGAGGAGACAGTGTATACATTTGCAATAAAAAGACAAAACACCTACAGTACTCCCAAACTTCAGGAGAATTAAACGAAGCCTATGCAACGAAACCTTACGACAGCTTGCAAGACACAGAAGCAGAACTAAGCAAACCAAAAACTACCCGGCAACAGGTGGCAACAACTAACTGCCCTCCCTGCTCTCACCAGTGCCTTTGGCGGGCATGAGTCACCGCAGCTCCTGGGCCTGGCTGGTTCCAGGGCTCATGAAGGGGATGTGGTGGGGGTGACGGCCTGCACTCCAGAGCTTGGCCCTTCGGAGGTCTTGCAGCTCCCCTGGCACCCCTGGGCCGCGGAGGGAGGAAGCTGGGTTCTGCCTGTCACAACGGGACCACAGGGAGCAGAAATGGATCCACAGCCCCGGGCTGGCTGCCAGCCGACTGCAGCCACGGGAAGGACTGCAAGTGAGACCAGAAGAACCAGCCTGCAGAGCCCGGGTGGTGCTGAGCCAACAAAACAATGGCTGCTTTAAATTGCTACATGGTGAGGTGGTTTGTTAGACGGAGATACACAAGCTAGGTTATAAATGTAATTGAACCATAATTAAAAACCCAGTAGTCCTACGAGCATTACTAGATGTTCAGATCCTACAGTTCACATGGGAAAACAACCAGGAAAGATCAGCCAAGCAAACCATGAAAAAGAACCAAGGAACGGGCCTACACAATGTCACAGCATTCCATGAAGCCTCGAAAGTCAAGAGTGCGGTCTGGGCATGTGCACAGACGTGTGGACCAGTGAGAGGAGAGGCCGTGGGAGTCCCTGGGCACCGCACAGGGATGGCCCTCTGTGTGGTGGGAGGCTCTGCGTGGGCTGCGCGTGCTACAGGCCAAGGAACAACACACACACACACCCATGTATGTATCCACGTTTATTTATTTCAACTTGGACAAACTGGTATTTCGATTGCATTCAGATACTATTATATGAATAGAATGCAAAATTAACTTAAAGCCGTTACTGGACTAAGTGAATCTTTTAGCATTAGACATGTGCTCCACCAGTGGGTAACGAAGGTGTGGCCCAGTGGTTGAGCTTTGACCCATGAACCAAAAGGTCGTCGGTTTGATTCCCAGTCAGGGCACCTGCCTATGCTGGGCGCTCAATCCCCAGTAGGGGACGTGCAAGAGGCAGCCCATCAATGTTTCTCTCTCCCCCTCTCTCTAAAAATGGTGCTTAAGTCTTCGTTCAATGCCTAGAATGCCGGCATGTGGACTGGGTCCCAGGTTCGATTCTGGTCAAGGACATATGCCTGGGTTCCAGAATCAATGCCCAGGAGGCAGCCAACCAATGATTCTCTCTCATCATTGATGTTTCTCTCTCTCTCCCTCTCCCTTCCTCACTGAAATCAACAAAAATATTTTTAAAAAATACTTTTTTTAAAAAAAAACGTGCAGAACCCTAGTAGGAGGGTGCAAGCCTGCTCCAATCGGTGGACAGCGGGGACGTGGGGACCCTGGGGACACAGAAGCCGTGGTGCCACCAGGTGAGGAGGCAGCTGGTGAAGCACCTCCAGGGACCCCTCACACCCTACCTACCCCAACCCTCCGAGTTCCAGAATCTTTTGCCTTTTCAGGCTGTTGTGGTGTTTGTGTGGCGATGTTTGCGGTGGGAAGGGCAGGAGGTGGGGGGAGATGTGAAAAGCTCTGGACCGATGACTGCACAATAGGCCTATGACAGGTCTCCGGCCTGCGGGACACTTTGGGCACTGTCACCCCGAGGGAGGGTTTGGGGAGCTGCCCCGGGCATACAGGGGTACCAGAGACCTGAAAGCAGGCTCTGGACATAGCTCTCTGCTTTCTCACCCTTCAGTTTAATAAATGGAGATGTGAATGCAGAGTTTAGACATAACTAAACAGCTTGGCTGAAAAAATGTTGATGCCTATGTGCAAGATCTTGCAAGGTCTTGATTACTTAGAAGGTCAGTGACTGTGTTGGCAAATACGTACCTGCTTTGTGTAACTCCCTCCTCTGCTTGTGCTTACATACTATGCTGGAAATAAACTCGGTGCTGCAGACTCAAGTCTCAGACCTCCCAACCCCATCTTTTCTTGTCTGTCTTTTTCTTATGCTCACCCCCTCAATCAGGTACTGTTCGATTGCCAGCAGGCTCCGGCAGGAGGGGGGTGGGCATAGCTCAGGGGTGCTCCCCTGCGGGGCAGGTTGTGGGGGCCGAGTTCCAGAACATACACCATGCACACACACATGCACTCACCCGCGTATATATACATGCACATGCACACACACACACACACACAACAGTGACAGCTAAGTTGACTTAGACCTAATTTTGTGACAATGAACCGCCCGCTATAATAACAGCGTTTTTCTCGCCAAGAAACGGATGGAGGTTTGCTCTGTGATTACCAACCAGCTGGAGGCCGACATCCCTCTCCGCGTGGACAATGCATCTCACAAATTCACAAATTACATGGGAGCCCTGCTCCCTCTTGGAATGCAGAGAGCCCGTCACCCCCGCCCTTACGACGAGAATAGGGCCAAGCAAACTGCAAGTTCACGACTTCCCTCAGCCCCATCGGAGACCTGAGGTCACGGGACAGCCAGCCAACAAGAAATTGGAGGCAAGACGGGGGCCTGCAGAGAGCGGACTGAGCCCTTGTGTCTGGGGCAGATGAGGCTGCTGCTGAGAGGGTTTCGGCTGGAAGAGCAGAGACAGGCGAGTCTGCACAGCTGGGAGAGGGAGAGTGAAGTTGCAGAGCTGGGGGTAGGGAGGGTTCCCTCGCCCTCCTGCTGGCTTTTCCTCTGTGACCCCCCCACCCCACCCCACACACAGAGTCCTGGGAAAGGTCCACCTGCTCAAACTAGAACTAGTCGGTAAACAGGTGGCTTTTATAGTGAGAAACCAGCCTTCACCAAGGCACTGACAGAGGCTACAAATGTCACATTTGTCATTCAAGAGGCATTCTGAGTCATACCCTTAATAAGTACATTTTTTTAAAGTTAGGGATTCAAAATGGAACAAACGAACTGGGTTTCAAATACCCACCCTTGGCCTCTGCTCACCGCTGCGGGAGCGCCCCCCCCACACGTCCCTCACGGCCCACCGCAGCCCTGACCCAGGTGCGGCTGGAAAAGGTCCACCTGACCCCGAGTCACGGCAGGCGGGTCACCTGCCACTCAGCACCTGTCTCTTATCTGAGCTTCCATCTGAAGGTAAACTCGGGACATCCCGGACGCACAAGACTTAACAGACAGGATCGTCTCCAAAAGCCTGACTCGGGTCCAGAAAGTGGAGGATCCAACAGAGAGTGAAAGGAAGATGGCCATCGGCGAACGCCGTGTACCCACGGGTTTGCCAGCAGTTAGCAAACAGGTGTGCTGCCAGCTGCCCGGCCACTGGCCCATGGCGTGACCCCGGGACCCGGGAGCGAGGCCCTGCGCGCTTCCTCGCTTGCTCCCAGTCCATACCCTCCTCGGGCTGGAACATGGAAAGGTCTGGGCCGAGGTGCCGGCAGTGGGCAGCCCAAGGTCATGGCGTACGCCTCACCCACCCCACGTGACCTGCACTCCCCGCCGGCTGGGTCCCAGCATGGCAGCTCCTGTCTCTGAGTCAGTTTCTCCAGGAGAGCGGGGAGACGGGCAGCCCTGCCTCTGCCCGGGGAGGCCGCTGCTCAGTGTATCCCCGACAAGGCTGCTCTGCTCCGGGACAAGGCACCCGTGCCCAGCCGTCTCCGTGGGGACCTTGGGATGTCGCAAGAAAAGGACTCGGAGGTGCCCTGGCCCCTCAGAGAACCTTCTTCCTGTGACCCCTCCGGGGAACCCTTAAAGAGACAGCCGCCTTCCCACAGGCACCTGTGCCCCCGACTTCCTTCCCCAAAGTCGGGGGAAACCCACAGCAGCCAGGCTGGCCACTGCCCTGCCCCCCACCCCCACCTCGTGACCCTGCAGGGCGGCCCAGCGGACAGGCAGCCCAGCCCACAGCCCCTTACCTCTGTCCCTCCCAGGACTCGGCCAGCAGGTCGCAGGGACAGCCCAGGCCCCCTCAGCAGGGACCTCCGGCGCGGAACTCCGTCCGAGGGCCGCCGCGCTGCCGGGGGCCTCCCATGCCCGCATTTCTGAGCGGGCTCTGGGCACCGGGCTCAGGAGCCAGCGGGGCACCGCGTGCTGCCAAGTGGGTGAAATGTTAGGGCCCGGGCCATCGCTGTGTTGCAAGCTTACTTTTAGACGTGGCGCCGAGGTCAACGGGAGAACGGGGTGAGAGTGGAAGGCCAGCGGGGCTCGGGAAGGCAGGAACCATCAAGGTTCAAACTCCGAGGGGGGCCCCTTCTCTGCCAGCCTGGCCAGCCCCTCCCGGCTCGGCTCCGGGCGCAGCTGTTAACGCCGCTGCCCGTCCACTGCGGCTCCGTCTCGGTGAGAAAGCGGTGCCACAACTCGATCGCCGCACAGAAGCTGGCCTGCTGCCCTCCAGGCCGGGTCTTAATGAGAACTGCTGTCCCGCCTCGCCTTTCCTGGTGGTGAATGAGCCGCTGCTGCTGCTCCCCCAACCCCAGCACCCCCTAACCAGCCGGACCACAGCGCGCCCGCTTTATTCTCCACATGCTCCTTTGCCAGCCACCCCGGCGCATGCTGGTGGGGATTCCAGAGGATGAAAATCCAGGCTTGGATGGGCTGGGCTGGGCTCGCTCAGGGACAGGAAGCGGCCCCAGAGGACTTTAAACTCCAGGAGGACACGAGGGCTGACCACTGCAGGCCCGGCCCCGGGAGTGGGGAGGTCCCTAGCCAGCAGCTGGACACCCGCCCGCCGGGCCCGGACTTTCTCCTCCTCCTGAGCCAGGCGGGCAGTCCCGCAGGACTGCCTCTATGTCCTGAGTCCTCCCCGGAAAGTGAGCCCAGGGAACTCTCGGTCTAGAACCTGAAACTTGGACAGTGTCCCACCAGAAGCCACAGCCTCCCCAGGGAAGGAGGGGGGTGTCTCCAGGAAGAACTGCAAAGTGTGGCCCAGCCCTTCAGAGACAACTTTCACGGCCTCCCTGTCCTGTCTGTCACCAGGACGGCGACTGGCACTTTGAGGAATTGGGGTGAACGAACAGTGCACATTCAGTCCATCAGTATCCATTAAACACCAGCAAACTCACAAGGTGAGACCCTCGTGGCCTCCACGGTGACCGCGCATGACAGCTGGCTTGGCCGAGGACACCGGATCCTGGCACCCCCTCACCAGGGTTCCTTCCTGTTTCCGTGAAGGAACTGACCGAGGGCACCTGGAGGCATGTGTCCAGGTCGCTTCGTAAGAGCCCTGGTGCTGCCCAGCACAGACGCTGCTCACCAAGGGCCAAGCTACAGCCTGAGCCTCCGCATCTCTGTCCCCAAAACCACCCGCCACAGGGCCCTCCAGGACAAATGGGTTCAGAGGCTGCAGAGGCCGTGGGTTCTGGAAGTGTCCGGGTTGTGCTGGGAGCTCAGTGGAGTGGCACCTGGCATTTGCCTCTGGAACCAAAGACATCCCACAAGTCCTCAAATTCCGTAAGTAACTCCCTTCCCTGAGATCTAGATCCACAAAAAAAAAGGTGAATTCACTTTTGCCATCGGGTGACAAAGAGCAAGTGAAATGACAGCCCTTGGAGATGACTCTCCTGCATGGCCACTGGGCACAACGCGCTCCAGCCAATCCCAAAGGCCACGCCCTTCAGCCCGGGTTCAGCGGTGAGGAGCCGATCCTACAAGACCAGGAGACAAGCGGGAAGGAGAGGGCTGGGCAGGCGGATGGCGATGGCTGATACCGGACACCCGGCGACACAGGGGCAGCCTTGGTGAACCTGGCGCACCGTCTCCACATGCATTTGTCCCTTGGGACCGGCTGCCCCAAGGCCTCGGGGACGTGAACACTGCTTACACGGCTGGCAGGCAGAGGGACACACGTCGTGACACACACACACACACACACACACACGGGAAAGTCTAACTGCCCTGGGGAAGTCTCTGGTAATGAAATAACGTGGCCTTTAAAAAAAAAATGCTTTTCTGGTTTTCATTTAAGTTTTTGGCACGGAACAACAATTACTTTTATAATAAAAGTAATACGTTATATTATAAAATAAAATAAAAACGTTATTAAAAACAAAACAGTAAGTCTCCTTGAAGTGCAAAGCTCTGAAGAGTCATGTACAGCAGAGGAAGATGAGAAGGCCTTAGCACCAACACCCGTGCGTTCAGTGTCTGAACCCAGGCTGACAGCGATGCCTGGCCTGTGCCAGCGACCCTGGCGTGTGCATCATGCAGGGCGGCAGCTGATGCCAACTGCTGCCACTCCATAGGTTTCTCTTCTGATAAAATGGCTCTTTCTATTAGGCAAGCATCCTGCCACCAAGCAATGTGACAAGCTCGTGGAGCTGGGACTCTCTTGGGAAAGGGTTCAAGGCCTGTCTGCAGGGGTTGGGGGAGGGGAGCAGGAGGAGGCTGAAGGCAGGAGGGGGATGTTTAAAGGCTTCGGAGCACTACCGAGAGGTAGGTCGTCTGCTGCACTCAGTTTCGGGATTTCCAAGATTAAATGAACCCAAACACGCAGAACTCGCCGGCACCAGCTGTGTCTTCAGTTAAATGGTCACCAAAGGCCCCTCCAGAGCCATCAGTGCTTGGGAGACGGACCGGCACACAAGCTCTACGTCAAATCCATCTTTCAAAGACACAGGCAGCTTGTCTCTGAAAAACGCCACCCATTCAGGAATACTTTGGCAGCATTAAACATTTTAATCGCTTTTAATTTTTAATGCCCCCTAATTGGCACAGAAACCCCGAGTTCTCCGTCCTCCATATGGCACTGCTGTTGGAAAGCTGTCACCCAGGAGGACCGCTTGCAGCCACCTCACACGGAGCGCCCTGCACTCCGCCCCGTGGGAAACACACCCCAAATGACGGGTCTCTCTGGCTGGGCCCTCCTCCTCCCCACGGACCTGCCTCGCTCCTTTGCCTGGATTTTCTAAACTGTGGCGTGCACACCGGGAACAAGCCTACTGCCGGGGGCCAAGATAAAGCAGCGCATTCCCACGCGGTGTCCTCTGGCTGGGCAGCCGCAGCCGGTGTGACCGGGCTCCGGGTCACGCCAGGCAGCACGCGGTGAGCAGGTTACGCTAACCTGGCTGTCACTCCACAATGGAAGAACCGCACTTTGACATTATGGCCCAGGGTGCATTTCGTAACGAGGCGTGTGACGGTGCCACCTCTGCAGGCGGCGGCTGGAGATGCTGCTGGAGAAAGGAAGGTGACCTGCAGGCGCTGCTGGACGTGCGGCTGCTGTTTGATCCCACATGTCCTTACGCCTCTTACACAAGCTCTGAAGCAAGGCCCGCTGAGGAAAGCATGGCCTGTCCCTGGCCGGTGTGCCCCAACGTGGAGGCTGCAGAGACCTGCAGGTGGCGGTCAGGGGCTCTGTGTGGCCCCTGCCGCTGGGTCATGGCACCTGGCACCCCTCCTCAGAGCGCCTCTCCACCCCAGCCCCGTGCTGTGACAGGTCCACTCGAGGCACCAGGAGGACCTGCCGAGAGTCCACGCCGCAGAGACGCAGACAGGACGGGCCGCGGGTGCGGTGCCGTCAGCAGTGGCAGAGGCGCCGCTGTGTCATCGGGGAACCCGGGAAGCTGCCTCCCGGGGACTCTCATTGACCCCATTGGGGGAACCAACTCCCAGTGTCGTCCTCGAGCCTTTCCGTGAAGTGTTTCGAGCTGACAAAGTGCTGGCAGCCCCTTCCACGGCGGAGCTCCTTCTGGTGCCTCGAACGCACAACTGAGCTGAGCAGGTTACTGGTCACAGCCGGGGAGGCGGGGAGGGGGCAGGGGCGAGCCCACCCTGTGGTTGGCCACCAGCTCTGGCACTCATCCCACCAGCGGGGAGCGTGGCAGCTGAAAGGGCATCTCACGAGTCAGTCCCACCTGGGGAGGGACAGCTCTCAGGGACCAAGACCTGGCTTTTCCTCCCAGTTCCCAGCACGGGGAGTGGGGACAGGGACTCAGCAGCGGTGGCGGGGGCTGCCGGAGTCCTCCAGCCGATCCCCGGCTTCCAAAGGGGTCTCTTCCAGCGGGGCTCTTCCCATTTGTGGAACAAGGGCCATTTAGTGGCAGGACACACATCCAAGGACAGACAGACGAGAAAGCCAGCATGTCCCTCCCTGATGAGGTGAGGCGGATCCGCCCCTTTTGGGGTCCAGCTGACTGACCAGAGCCACCAGGCCCCTAAGAGGCAAATAAATGGCTCGAGTGTTCAGGCGGAAGGGGCTCTGAGGCAGGAGAGGGCTGCTGAGGCCCGGGGTACACCTGAGGACCGCAGAGGCGGAGCCAGCAGGGAGCCCTGCCGCCCGGCAGCACCCCGCCATCACCAGACACAAAGAAGCGTTAATCGGATCTGCCGGAGAGAAAGCCTCTGATCAGAGGGTACAACTCCCGCCCTACCAAGTGCGTGAGGAACGAGAACACGCCAGGCCGAACCTCCGGAAGCCTGCCTCACAGGAAACTGCTCATTCTCCCGCACCAGCCAATCCAGGGGCCCCAGACCCGGGCTGGGGTTTGCCCACAGCCACCCCGACAACAGCATGCCGGGGGGAGCGGGCCCTGGCTGCCATCATCGGTACCTGCCCGTGTGCGAATGCCACCTGCAGAGATACGGTCAATATCCCATTTTACAGACAGAATCTGGGCCCGGAGCACACACGTCACAGCCTCTGAGGGGCTGGAGGAGCTGAGCCTCTGGACCCCCAGGCCAGGGTGCCCATGGCACCCCATGATCCCCCCACATGTTCACAGCAAGCACTGGGGTGCACTCCGGCCACCACTGCTGCAGAGGGTCACTGGTGACTCCCCACCAACCATCTAACAGCTATGGCACAGGGTAGCATCCCTTTGATGGAAGCTCCCGTTTTCTGTTCAACTGATAGACTTATGTCTACCCCCCGACCCTGACCCCACCTCCCACCCCCCGCTACCTCCCCTCTGGGCTGAGAGGCAGAAGCTCGGGCAGGGGCTTCCTCCCAGTCACCCAGCACCCACCTGTCTCAGGGCGCCAAGCCCCTGACCCTCCCTTGGGAATGTTCTAACAAAAGAGCATTCTGGAAGGGCAGGATGATCCCCAGCACACGCTGGGAGAAGTAAGCGGCTTCCTTCCCCACCGCCATAAAGTCCCCACGGCAGGGGGACAGCGGGGGCGAACACAGCACTGAGAGCCCCCCCGCCCCACATTGACAGCCCGGACCCCGGCACCAGCCACGCTCACCAGTACAAGTAATAGGCCAAAGCCACGGCCACCAGCGCGGCACAGACCCCCGAGAAGAGGCAGGTGGAGTAGCGGGCCAGCATCTTCGCAGCCTGTCTCCCGTCTTCCGAGAGCTGGGCGCAGCCTGGCGGCGGCAGGGAGTGTCACCTTGGCCCGGAGGATAAGGAGGGGGATTACGGCCTGGCCCACACTGCCCACACGGGACGGGCCTGGGCCACGCGGAGCATCTGCTCCTCAGAACGAGGGGGAAACGCACTTCTGGGGTGCTGCCTCCCGACCCGGAGGCGCCCTGTGCGCCTCGAAGGCCAACTGGAATGAACACAGGGCCCCGGAGCGGCACAGAGGGCGCGGCTCCCCTCGCCCACCCCGGGCTGCCGGCCCCGCTAATCCAATAAGCGGCTTTCGGCAGGAGCCGCTGTAAACAAGCCCCTCGCGGCCTCGGACACGGCCAGGTCAGCGGGCCCCGCCCCGCCGCTGACCCGGGACCTCAGGCCCCGAAGCCAACAGAAACCCCAAGAGCACAGCACGTGGGGGGAGCTAGTGAGGTGGGCCCCGGCTCAGCCTCGGGCGGGAAAACCCCTGGAAGGCTTCCCAGTGCCGGACAGACACCCTCTCCTTGGGGCAACGCCCCGGCCACCAGTCCCCCCGCCCAGAGTGGCTGCGGCACTCCCCCCAGAGGCCCAGCTCCAGCTCCACCCGCTGGGGAATGACGCTTGGGCACGCCCCAGGGAGGACTGTGGGAAGAGTCACCCCCTTATTCCCTGGAAAACAGCGGGAGGCCGACCAGATGTGCGAAGGACGGTCGTCTCCCACGTGACCCCGCCCGGGTCTGAATCTGCACGGAGCTGAGCTGAGCTGGGGATGCAGGCGAAGCGTCACCCTCGAGGGCCGCTCGCTGTGCAGAGGCCCCGGCGGACACGCAGGCGGCTCCTCGAGGCGCCTCTGGCCAGCACCTCCCTTCAGGGCCGGGTGGGGACGCCAAGCCCAAAGGCCGTGTAAGGCCCACAAAACCATGTGGCCCGGCACCGCCCCGGCACTGGGGTGAGTTAATTACATGCCTGACCAAACCGCAGGACGGTTTTTCAGAGGATCACTCTGTGTGACCCAGGAATGATGTTATAAATACCCAACGGCCCTTGGCAGAGAAAAGGCTCCCACCCTGCTCCAGGGTCATCACGTGGCCCTGGGTGACCCGAAAGTTACTGCTTTGTGCGTCTCTCCTGCATGTGACACAGAAGACCCACTTCCAGACAGAAAGGCCCTGATGCCCTGCCTGCCCGGCTGAGGCCCCCTCCAGCACCTGTGCTCCTGTGTCCTGCCAGGGGGCGGGCCCCACAGCTGGCCAAGCCTGCCCATTGCCCTTCCCCTGCCCGCCCTGCCCCTGCCACTGCTCTCATAAGAGGTCTGAGGTGACCTGGGCCACTGCCTCTGTGGCCTTCAGACCGATTGCAAGGCCCCGTAGAGGCCTCCGTCTGTGACTGACACTCAGGCCTGTGGCCCGAGAAGCCACTGGGAGGGAAGGCGGTTGCCACTCCTGCGCTTAGCCCGCCGGGAAGGGGCTTTGCCCTGAGCAGTCTTGCTGCCTAAGGCTTTTCAACCCCGTAATCCCCACAGCAGCCGAGGAACTGCTGACCCGGGAGGACCTGCTCCTGCAGGCCGGTGTGTGCTCCCCCGGGATGTGGGGACAGTCCCCACCCAAGGCCTGGGGAACAGGTCCCCTCCATGCCACATACCCGGACCTGCCTTTCTAACGATCAGTGAAAAGAAACCCCTTTCTCTCTGACAGCTGCGTGGTGATCCCCATCTGCCCAGCCACCACCCGCGTCTGCCAATGCAGCGGAGCCTCGAGGATGCTGGTCCCTGCGGCTGGGAAGCCCATCGCTGGGCACCGGGGTCTCCTCCACAAAGCGTGGCAGCTGCCCTTGACCTGAGTGGCAGACCCTGGGCCCAACCTCTGCCCTGAGGCCGGTGCTTGTTTAGGAAGGTACTTGTGAGGGCTCTGTTTGCCAGGACCCCCGTGAAGTCAGGACACCCCCCCACTTCCACGGGGCAGCCAGAGAGACTCTTCTAGAATAGAAACCGGGTCCTGGCCCACACCAGCTGCCACTGCCAGAGCCCCGCGGCCACCTCCCCAACTGCAGGCCTTCGAGATACTGGCCACATCCTGTCCTCGTCCCCGGACTCCGGCCAAGCTCACAGGGCAGGAGCCACGCTGGCACCTCGGCGGGCGAGACGGCGGGCAGGCCGAGGGGTTCCTGCACAGCCTGGACTGCACAGACCCTGGGAGGGCTCAGCCTCCACACGGCTCCCCCAGGGGCTCTGCAGGCCTGTGGGCAGCACCCAGCCTCGTGGCACCTGCTCCTGCTCCTCTCTCTCCTGTTCTCCCCTGGACGCTGTACCCCAGGGGAGCAGAGATGAGGGCCTGTGCACAGAGTTGTCCGGATGAGGTCAGAAGACTGCCTGGCTGAGTCGTTGCAAGACCCGTCCTTCCCGGTTTTCCACGCTGAGCACACAGCGGCCCCCGAAAGGGGTTCTCTGGCGAGGGGGGCCCTAGCCCTCGCTCTCACTTTGCTCTTTGGACCTCAGTGTGTCACGGGAGTCTCCTCTCCCACAGAGAGAGGGTGCACAGCACAGCCCTGGGCACGGACTGGACCCCAATCCTAGCACCCCCTCCTTCAAGCTAAGCCTCGGTTAACTGTAAAGTGGGAATAATCCCTCTACCCACATCAATGGGTGGTGATGTTTAGGGGGTTGGTACAGGGAAAGCACCTGGAAAAACACCTGGCTTGGTCAATGCAAAAAATGGTTAGTGCTCATGAGGACGGCATCATGGCTCCTGAACCAGGCCCACAGAGGGGACCGCCGGCCGAGGTAGGGAGAAATACCAGGAATTCTCTCCAGGATGGAGAACAGAAACTAAGCCTCAGGCCTGGTTTGGGTTCTATGAACATAAGGAATGTTGTTGTTTTTTTTTAATATATTTTTATTGATTTCAGAGAGGAAGGGAGAGGGAGAGAGAGACATCAATGATGAGAGGGAACCATTGAGCATGCCCTCTACTGGGAATCAAGCCCACAACCCAGGTACGTGCCCCTGACTGGAATCAAACGCAGGACCCTTCAGTCTGCTGGCCAACGCTGTATCCACTGAGCCAAACCGGCCAGGGCAGGAATGTTGAGATAGTTCTCACTTTTTACTATGCCCTTTCCATTACTTGTGTGAAACACAGCAAACCTAGAATGCTTAGAATCTTGTTTTACTGGTTTTGAAATAAAGGCTGGCATAGGAATTTCCCCCAAATCCTCCTCCAGTAGTATTTCTGTGGACGGGAAACTCCCCGGGGGGTCCTGAGTGCACATGTCCGCTGGCCGTGCTCAGAGCCCATGGCCATGGCCCTCTAGGTCCTCAAGCCCATGGGTGCCAGAGAGGCAATCCTGTCTCCCCGTCCTGAGACCACGTGTGTGAGGTCACTCCTGCCTCCCTGTCCTGAGACCACGTGTGGAGGGAGGTCACTCCTGCCCCTGGATTACTATTCCACTTCATTCTGAGTCTGCTGTTGAAGGTTAAAGAGAGCAAAGCTAATTCGAAGGAATGACACACAAACATGTCACAGGAACATTGTGTGTCTAGATATGTCCCTGGGCCCACAATGACTGATTTCTGCTAAATATGAGAGGAGTGTGCGGACAGAGCCTCCTGCGGTGTCCTCAGAGCAGCAGCATTGAAGGAAGGGTCTAAAAACTGTCCTCAGACTCAGCACGTTTCTCGTGGGATGCCCACATTCTCCTACCCACTGAGAGCGGCAGGTGTGAGAACCGTTCCTGCTCCAGGAGGCGACACTGCGACCACCGGGCATGAGGACGGGTGAAGGCACATGTGCAGGTGCCGTCTGTGCAGCTTCTCAAAGCAGCTCAGGGGCCCGCGGGGGCCACCTGGTCACAGGCTCCATGCTGGCGCCTGCAGGAGCTGTGTGTCTCCAGCTTCCAGAACACACACAATCCCATCTACCTGCCTCCAGGGCAGGGACAGGTGCGGACAGGACAGCCCTGTCCACCCTGGCTGCCGCACTGAGCACCCGGGTCCTGGTCGTCCTGCTCCTTCTGGAGCCACCGGCCTGCCCCGGCCTGTTCTCTTCACTCACCTTCAGGCCACGTTTGACCAGGTCAGAGCTCTCACTGTTCCCCAGCCTTACCCCGGCCCCCCAGAAACTGTGACCCCCTCTCTGCCAGCCTCACCTCCAGGTCCCAGCCCTCCAGTGTGGACCCATCTGGATTCAACCCAGAACCAGGTGTGAATGGCCTCTGAGTTAACCTCGAGGGCTTGTGAACGCTGAGGTCTGGAAGGGCAGAATCCACGGGGAAACTAAGGAGACGCCCTGGTGACAGATCGGGGAGACCACACCGGACAAGGCAGTGAGCGGTCAGGGAGACCAGGCCAAGGCTGTGCTGAGAGACGGGCACTGCACAGGAGTCACTCACGTAGTGACCACAACAGCCCTGCTTTCTCAGTACCATGACCAACTGCACGGCTCACACGCCACTGGCCGGCCCAGGATGAGAACCAGGTGTGGCCGACGCTGGCCCGGAGTATTTCACTGGCCCTGGTGCGGCCGGTCCAACCCAGACACCCACCCCCAACCTGCAATGACTCGTGGCTTATTCGGTCTCCAGCAGCCCCCAGCGGCCAGGGTGTCTCCCTGCCTCAGACTCTTGTAACTCAGTTAATCACCCTCCTTCCCACAGTGTCCCCAAAGGCACTGTGTCAATTCCTGGCATCCCGGGCCTCAAGAAAGCGGGTCCGGCCTGAACCATAGAATGGCAGCGGCAAAGCACTGCTGAGTTTCCGGCAAGAGAGGCACCGAGCAAGTTACCTCCCTGCTTTTCGCCCTCCCGCCTTTCAGCTCAGCCCTAACCGCGTTTATTAGGTTAATGAGATGCTGAGAACACCCCATCTTGCCAGCCTGTTTATCCTGATTGAGCTCAGCATTAGACCTTAGACCCAGAGAAGCTCAGGGTGCCAGCAACATGTTGCAGGACCATCAATGAGAAAAGTTGCCAAATGCACTCACTCAACCGCTCCTCACCCCACCCCCGGCCCTGAGGCCTCGCTGGGCTCCTGGCTGTCCGCAGGGTCCCCCCCCCCCCCC
>PVJN01034782.1:0-22537 GCA_004026805.1 Lasiurus borealis | reverse complement strand
TCCAGAAGGCCATTTGGAAGGACGGCGGGAAGGACGGCTGGTCTAATTAGCACATTATGCTTTTATTATTATACATTAGCCTTTAAAGAGAAGGCTTTGTCACCAAACCAAAATGCAATTGGTTATATAGTATGATAAATATTCCAAGTGAGACCATTATGCTAAGTGAAATAAGAGAAAGATAAATATCACATGATCTCGCTCACTTATGGAATATAATGAGCAACATAAACTGATGAATAAAAACAGATCCAGAGATGGCGAAGCATCAATCAGATGCTAAAACCTCAGAGGGGAGGTAGGGGAGGGTGGGGTAAGGAGGAGGGATCAACCAAAGGATTTCTATGCATGCATATGAGCCTAACCAATGGACTCAGACACAGTGGGGGGGGGGGCTGTGAGGGCATGAGTGGGGGGAATAAGGGACAAGGAGGGGATAAGGACACATTTGTAATACCTTAATCAATAAAGAAAAAATGGAGGAAAAGGTGAAAAACACTTGTTTCAGGATGACTTGCCTTTAAAAAAAAAAATATATATATATATATATATATTTTATTGATTTTTTACAGAGAAGAAGAGAGAGGGATAGAGAGTCAGAAACATCAATGAGAGAGACATCGATCAGCTGCCTCCTGCACGCCCCCTACTGGAGACGTGCCCGCAACCAAGATACATGCTCCCGACCGGAATCAAACCCGGGACTCCTCAGTTCACAGGCTGATGCTCTATCCACTGAGCCACACCGGTTTTGGCTGACTTGCCTTTTTGAGAGAGAATATGAGTTATTGTTGCATTTCCTTAGGCTAGTTATCTTTAATTTCATCTTAATTTTCTTTCAGTGTTTATAAGAACATGATTGAACTTTCTATTATCAAAAATAGTCCCTTTTCATAAATTATCAGGTTAAAATTGCACCAGTCTACACTATATGGGAAGATCTGACACCAGTCTGCATATATAAAAAGCCAGTGATCAGAATGCCATAATGATGGGAACAACCTATTGCTATGAGGCCCAGTGCAGCAGCAAACTGGCTTGATTGGGGGTGGAGCCAGCCCACCACCCTTCTGCAGCTCTTCTCCCTGGTTGGCCCTCCCCTCCATGGGCTCCCACCATCCTGTTCGGCCCACAGCCCCTCCCCCCAGCTGGCCCCACCACTGATAGTCCCCCTATTCCAAAGGGGGGCAGCCAGCCAGCCTCCTGATGCCCCTCCCTCTGGTGAGCACACTCCAGATCAGCCCCCTCACCCTGATTAGTTGTGGGGCCGTCTGGCCAACCACCTGGAGCCCCTCCCCCTAGCTGTGCCTCTGCCCCTCCCCCCAACCAGCTCTGCCCTCCATCCGTACTCCCCACTCTGATTAGGGGCAAGGCCAGCAGCTACCGTCCTTGGCTCCTCCCTCCTGATTGACCCACACACATACCAATCAGGGGCAGGGCCAGCAGGCCAACCTCCCATGGCCCCTCCCCCCAGTTGCTGACCCCTGATCGACCTCCCACCCCGTGGGGGGGACTGGCCAGCCCACCACCCATAGTCCCTCCCCACGGCTGGTACTTCCCCCAATCGCCCGCCCCCCACCCCACTCAGGGTGTGGCCCACTAGCCAATCATCCTCAGGTCCTTTTCCCAGCTGGACCCGCCCCACTGGGCCCTGACCAGGGCCCTGCCGGACAGCCAACCTCCTGCTGTCTCCTCCTCCCAGCAGTCCAGGACCCCACTCATGCATAAATTCGGGTACTAGGCCTCTAGTATTTTCAAAAGTTTCATGTTATCTCAGTAATTTGTTCTCACACCTGTCTTAACTCCTATCTTTCCTTTCCTCAGACTTCCCCACCCATAGACACACAATCCTTTATGGACTATCATATTGTCAAGACATTATGAATTCTTCTCAAATTTTCTACCATTTTTTTGTAACAATGTCACTTTTATTTCAAACATCGTGGCCTGTTCAATCTTCTACTATGTACAGAAAACAGACTGAACAGCAGAAGTGCTAGAGGCAGGAAGTAGAATTCAACTGCTAAATGTCTATACATTTTTGCTTTACAGCTTACTAAATAATTTACTATCATTAGTTTAGCATTTGACCTAATTCACTTTTAGAAGACACCTGAGATTTTATTTCATGACAGAATCCTGTGCAACTAGTGGCATGATTATAGTTCCTGAATGTACGCTGACAGAAGTAAGCCCAGAGGTTTGTGTGTATTTCTTTATTTTTAATTTAAAATTTTACTGAGACAACTAGAGATTCACATGAGGTTGTGAGAAATAATACAAAGATCCCGTGTATCCTTACAGTTTCCTCAATAGTAACATATTGAAAACCTACACTGCAGTGCCACAACCAAGATGCAGAACATCCAATCACCACAAGGACCCTCATATTGCCATTTTATAGCCACATCTGTTCTCCATTTCTAGAATTTTGTCATATCCAGAATGTTATATAAATGAAATCATAGTATGTAATCGTTTGGGATGCACTATAGTTTGTTTAGCCATTCACTTGTTGAAAGACATCTGGACTAATTCCAGGTTTGGATATTATAAACGAAGCTGCTATGAACATTCATATCCAGGTTTTTGTGTGAACATTAAGTTTTCACTTTCCTGGGATACATGCCCAGGACTGCAATTGCTGGCTCAGATGGTAGTTGCAGTTTCTTAAGAAACTGCCAAACTGTTTTCCAGAGTGGCTGTACCATTTTACATTCCCATCAGCAATGTATGAGCATTCCACTTCTTCTGCATTCTCACTAATATTGGGTATTTTCAGTATTTTCATTTGTCATTTTTATAAATGTGTCCTGTAGTCTTAATTTGCATTTCACTAATGGCTAATGGTGCTGAACATCTTTTCATTTGCTTATGTACAATCTGTATATCCTCTTCAGTGAAATATCTTTTGCCCATTTTCTAATTTAATTATTTGTTTTTTAACTGTTGAATTTTGAGAGTTCTTTGATTTGCAAATATTTTCTAACAATCTTTAGCTTATCTTCTTAGAGAGATTTTGCAGAGCAAAATTTTTTAGTTTTGATGTGGTTCAATTTATAAATTTTTCCTTTTATGCATGGTACTTTTGGTACTCTAGTCAAATGTAATCTAGAAAGATATTTTTATCCAAATCATGATTTGCCTAATAAGAGACATGTTACTGAGTATATAGAAAATGGACCTATTTCTTTTAAGCACGAGAGGCCCAGTGTACAAAATTTGTGCGTGGATAGGGTCCCTACCGGCTGCCTGCTGCTGGCTGGCACCTCCCTTTCCCAGCTTCTGGCTGCTGGGACCTCCCTTCATTCCGTGCTACCCTGTGGTGGTCAGTGCACATCATAGCAAGTGATCAAACTCTCAGTCTCTTGGTTTAACTCCTGAGGGGACACTTTGCATATTAAGCTTTTATATCTACACTGATAAAAGAGAAGGATGCAAATTGACCATACCTCCATGACACCCCAGCCAATCAGGAGTGAGTATGCAAATTAACACAACAAAATGGCGGGGTGATTTGCATACACAGGCACCGAGCAAAGACTGAAGGCTCCGCTGCAGCTCGGGTCCCCAGCAGCCAGGGGAAGGAAGGCCATTTGTATGAATCTTTATGCCTCTAGTATATAGATAATTTTCCTTTAGATAAATCTAAGATTGTTTAGTTTATGTTTCAACTCTTTACCAGTAAACTCCTTTGATGTCATCATTTGTTTACCTATTTTTCAGTATGAAATTCAGCAAGGTTGGCTGTTTAAAACCTGGGACATATAATGCTATAAATTGGTACAAATAACTTCCACTGGAAGGTTAAGGCAAATGTATTTACCCCTAGACTTTGAAATGGCTTATACTCTTTTTCTACATTAGTATACTACATAATAGGTTGTATTAAGGTGCAATGATATGAAAAGAATGAGAATGAAGAATCACTAAATTGGTTCCTTTAAGTTGTAACCTGCAATTTGACAAACACTGCCCACAAAGGATATTAATACTTTCAGTTAAAGGATTTTGTTCTTCGTGTGTAAATTTTACCCAGGCAGAACACTGTAGAAGCTTATCAGCCATTCACACCTTAGGATAAATGAAGAACAGGACGTGACATATTACTTGGGAAATGAGCAAGCCAAATTCAGGGGTGGCTATAAAAATAAAAGAAAGAAATACCCAGAAGTGAGGAATTTGGAAGAGAGGGAGAAAATAATGAGGAAAAAAAAAGAATGGAGCATTAAGTTCATTACCTTTATTTATTGTATAATTTGCCCAAATCCATACCTTGTTTTCCCGAAAATAAGACAGTGTCTTATATTAATTTTTTGCTCCCAAAGATGTGCTAGGTCTTATTTTCAGGGGATGTCTTATTTTTCCATGAAGAAGAATACGGTACACATTTATTGTTGAACAAAAAACAAACAGGAAGTTTATGGTACGTATATGGTACGGCAGGAGTTGTCATCACAAACCAGCTCACTGATGGGTCGCAGCGCAGCCGGAGCTGTTCAGGCAGGGCGAGGTCTCTTTAAATCAGGAGTCAGACACCTGAAGGTAGCTTTTGGGCCTTCTATTCCGGGGAGTACTTATGTTCGGGGAGGCCTTATTATCAGGGAGGTCTTATTTTGGGGGGGGATGTCTTATATGACAGCGAGAGGCAAAACTGGAAGTGGGACTTATTTTCAGGGGATGTCTTACTTTCAGGGAAACAGGGTAGCTGCTAGTTGATAAAATCAGGATTCAAACCCAGGCTGGTCTGGCTTACCCTGACATAGTCTTTTTCCTATTATAAAACACTGGCTCTATTCAAGTTTTAATTGGATTGGAGGTCCCTCCTCTTACCCCCTCTTAAACACACAGGTCTACTCTGGCAATGTAGCAGGGGTTAGTTTTCTATACAGCTGTGAAGTGGTCTAAGGAAACATTCAGTCTTGATGCTGCCCCCATTCTCTGCCACACTGCCCCGAACTCCAAGTCTTCTTCTATTTCCTACTCTGAGACTGCTCAGAGAGGAACCTGGTCTTTTACTCATACAGAGATGTTACTGGATGAAAGTAACGTATTTGTCAGCTGCATTTCCAACAAGTGAACACACATTTACCAAGCATGGCCTGTATCAGGGCCATTAGCTGGCGCTAGGAAGAGAAAGAGGAATGAAATACAGCCTCTGCAGCCAACGAGGTCTGAGTCCAGTTGGGGACACTCAGATGGTTCTGAAATGACCACTTATGAAATCTTCGAGGGAAGAGGATGTCTATATTTTAAAAAGGACAAGAGCCCTTCTTTAGGTCACATAACTACTTGAAAAAAAAAAGAAGTGGTCTCGAGAGACCGGTGGAGCAAGTAGCAGGCTTCCCAGGAAATCCGTTCTCTTCTGACTACCTTTTGTCTGAAGGAAAGGATGGAGGGAGTTAGCCCTTGAGATCTTAGCTCACACGTGGCGAAGGTTAGGGAATAAGCACCACAGGGGAGGAGAAGCACAGAAGATTGACAAGTGGCAAGGTGCACAGAAAGCGATGTGGACATCAGAGGGAACAACAAATGCCTCTGTACTGAGTCAAGGGTGTTGACTTGGACGATCCTTTCCCCAAAGATGATGCTCAGAGTTTCGTTTTTATTTTATTTGAATGAGGAATTGTAGATGCTTCAAATCCGAAATGAAGCAGTTATGTAAAATAAAAACTACAAAATATACTTGGTTTTATTGAACCATTAGAGGCCTGATGCATAAAATTCGTGTAAGGGGTTTGGCCCTCACCACCATGGCAGCCGCCTCTGCCTCAGGCCCCTCTGTAGCAGCTTTGTCCAGAAGGTCATCTGGAAGGACGTCTGGAAGGATGTCCGGTCTAATTAGCATATTACGCTTTTCTTAGTATAGATGCTTTAAGTAGCTACACTGTACTCTCCTGGAACATTGGGACTCCTTGTTGAAATCATGGGTCCAGAAAAGCGCTGCTTTGTGTTGTGGGGATAGAGGTGCACACTCCTCTACCTCCAATCCTCCATGGGCGAACTAATGGGGAGGAAGCGTGGAGGCGGCTCAGGACAGTGGTAGGAAGAGAGGCGAGTCAACTAGAGCGTCAGAGAAGGAAGAGAGAGAAGGAAGAAAAAAGGAGGCCCAGATTATGTAGGGCAATACGTACTGGGAAAGAAACGACAGCATTCAACATTATACACCTCTTGCATTTCTCTAATGTTTTCAAATGGTATGTCCATTTCTTTAAAAAAGAAAGAAAGAAAGAAGGAAGGAAGGAAGGAAGGAAGGAAGGAAGGAAGGAAGGAAGGAAGGAAGGAAGGAAAGAAAGAGCGATCCTAGGTGCCCGTCAGCAGATGAGTGGATAAAAAATTTATTGATTTTTTTACAGAGAGGAAGGGAGAGGGATAGAGAGCCAGAAACATTGATGAGAGAGAAACATCCATCAGCTGCCTCCTGCACACCTCCTATTGGGGATGTGCCCCAAACCAAGGTACATTCCCTTGGCTAGAATCGAACCTGAGACCCTTGAGTCCGTAGGCCGACGCTCTATCCACTGAGCCACACCAGTCAGGGCGATATGACTGTTTCTTGAATTACTAAGCCAGTTCCTGTCTGTTTTACACATGTTGTATGAGTCCTGCCACTCCCATGCTGCTCTGGTCTTTGGAGAGGGCACCTGGGAGAGGTGGACTGGGAGCAGAAGTGAGAAACGGGGCAAAGTAAATACAGTCAAAATGGGGTGGTGAGCAAGGCAGAGATTCCGGAGCGCGATGGTGTCATGTGGAGGGCCACACCACTCAGGTGCTACTTCTGTGTACCCCAACTCGTCTCCCCTTTTTCTCTGGCGTCTTTCCGCTCCTCAGTCTCAAGTGGCTGTCAGATCTCCCTCTGTGTGTTGCTGTCTGCTCACACCATCTTTTACCTAACACAGGACCACACTTTGATTATTAGGATTATTAGGGAGAAATACGGGCCGGGAGAGACGTAAGAAATGGAGCCTACAACACTCAAAGTTAGGGAGACTACAACAGGAAATCTTTTATAAGAAACCGGATCAAATGAGCACCACTATTTTAAAATTGGAAAAGGCAGCCCATCAGCTAAATGATGTAGCATTCACACAGGCTTGGGGGTGTGGGGGCACAGAGGAGGCTTTAGCAGCTGGAGCTGCATGTGCGGGGCATGTTAGGGCATTTAAGAAAGCGGATTACAAAAAGTCTGGGAGAACTACAAATTGTGTGTGCGTCTGTGGTATGTGTGGCGAGGGTGGGGCAGGGGAAAGCGGTCTTAGGCATTCTTCCTGGCCAGTATAAACACAGTTCTCAATTACAAGGTTATGCATTATTAGCACCTAAGTATAAAGAATTGTTTTTTATCGTTGCGTAGGGAGAGCATTTTTGCACCATCGAACCTGCCTGTGCATGTTGGGTACTAATATCTAATTTTTTCCAGAACCCACTTTTCCATTTTCTTTTTTTTTTTCACCCCCGTTTTAAAGCAGACTCTTTGAAAGGTGCATATAAACCCGGTTTCCATAGCAATTGCAAGCATCAGTGATAACCCAGAGCTTCTAAGTTATAATATACCGGCTACTCTATTAATGAGTTTCAAACTACATTTTCACGAGACAACAGCTCAGTCGCTGATAGATAAGGTCAGGCCCCATCTCCAAACTTTAAATTAAATCCAGACAGATCAAAATGCAGCAGGAGTGTCCTTTTGGGAGGTGCGCTGTTCAAAAAATATATATGTTCTTTGTGGAGACAAAATGGCTGCTTTTAGGTTTGCAGGTGGAAAAATCCTAAAACAGATACAGCTTTTTCTGTGTTATTAATGAGATGTTGGTATTTCCTTATGCTGTTTGGGAGGGATTCTTTCCCATGGTGGTTCAGACCCTAAAACAGCACATACTCCGTTGCCCCAGGAAGAGCAGATATGATGGCTAATTCTTTCCGGGGGTGGGAAAACTCTAGTTTCTTTAGAACTTCGGAAGTGTATTTATGTACTTAAGTGCCAAGGCTCAGTGCCTGCCTTCAAGGAGCTCCCGCATGAGTGCAGAATCAGCCTTATCACCACGTATTTCTATACTAGACAAGATTGCATGACAGAGACCCTGGAGGGGGGGCATTGCCCAAGGTTTAGAGAGAGCTTCCCCTGGAGTTAATTTTTAGGGTAACACTTGGAGAAGAAATGGAATTTAACCAAGTCAAGAGGGGTGGGCACCAGGAGATTGACAGTCAAGATGTAGGTAATAGGCAATGTGGCTTTTTCAGGGAACTATGGGGTATCTTATAAAGCCAATGTGAGGGATTAAAGAGGTAAGAAGGGCCGAGACCGGTGTGGCTCAGTGGATAGAGCGTCGGCCTGCGGACTGAAAGGTCCCGAGTTCGATTCTGGTCGGGGGCATGTATGTTGCTTGTGGGCACATCTCCAGTGTGGGACGTGCAGGAGGCGGCTGATTGATGTCTCTCTCTCATTGATGTTTCTGACTTTCTATCCCTCTCCCTTCCTCTCTGTAAAAAAATCAATAAAATATATTTAAAAAAAGCAAGAGAGGAACATGATCAAACTCCCATATTTGAAACTCTGCAGCTCCAGAGGAGAGCCTGGAACGGAACAGGGAGTGGAAGGCAAAGCTGGAGAGAGGAACACAAACATGGAATAGGTCTCAGGAAACTAATGATTTTAATGTTCAAATGTTGAACCTCTCACCTTTCACTTACAACAAAGTCACACCCTGCTCTGCTCAGTGCCGTGCAAAACTTGGTCCCCAGAATTACAACATCAGCATCAGCTGGAAGATGGTTAGGAACGCAAGTTCGCCCAGGTCAACGTGGTTTAGTGGTTGAACCTCAACCTATGAGCTGGGAGGTCTTGGTTCGATTCCAGGTCAGGGCACATACCAGGTTATGGGCTGGCTCCCCACTGTGGGGCATGTGGGAGGTGGCCAATCAGTGATTCTCTCTCATCATTGATGTTTCTCTCTCTCCCTTCATCACCTTTCCTCTCTGAAATCAATAAAATATATAGTCTAAAAATAAATGCGAATTCTCGGGCCCCACCCCAGATGTATGGGATCAGCATCTTGGGCTAGTGTGCCAGCAGTCTGTGCTTTAACAAGAACCCATAGACATTTAAGTTTGAGAAGCACTGCTTTACAATACAGTTAAGGTAGCATATGTTAATAATAGTATAATTGGATATCTGTACGTGCTATAATTTGCTTACTTCAAAAGTCTAATTTCTATTGTTACAATATATTTGACGCCATCAACCCATTTCACCCTCCCCTAACTCTCATTCTCGCTGGTAACCACGAATCTGTTGTCTGTATCTATGAGTTTGTTTTGGTTCTGCTTTTTCAGTTGTTTCTTTTTTTTTTTGTTTTATATTTCACCTATGAATGAAATCGTATGTTGTTTATCTTTTTTCCATCTGACTTCACTCAGCAGAATAAGCTCAAAATATATCCAGGTTCTTGCAAATGGCAGCATCTCATCTTTTCTTATGGTTAAGTGGTATTCTGTTGTCTATGCATACCACAATTTCTTTACCCATTTATCTGTCAATGAACACTTAAGTTGTTTCCATATCTTCTCAATAATAAAGCTTCTTTAAATTAGCTGAGCTAATTATCTGGGGGACAGATCTCACTGCTACTGTGAATGTGTGTGTGTGTGTGTGTGTGTGTGTGTGTGTGTGATGTGGATAAAATTTTGCAAAAATGTATCACATTGAATGTCAGGAATGCACACAGATTTGTTGAAAAACTTCCAGAGGTATGCTGCCTGATTCAGATCACAGCTAAACTTAATCTGTCTCCCCCTTCCCCATACAACTATGTCTGTTCCCTCCTTCTCACCCTCCTGAACACTTCCTACACCCCCACACACACCCCCACATACACCCTCACTCACTGGTGCAGTGGGCATTCCTGCTGCTACCTTCAGAGTCCCATGAATTTTCCACATCTCCAACTTTGCTTGTGTTAATTGTATTGCCCAGAAAATATGTCTTCCTGTTTTTACTGCGTGCTTTACTCAGTCTTCCACATTCAGTGCCAAACACACCTCAAGTTTTTAAGTTAGAACAGTGAGTACCTGCAGAAGAGTATAGTAATTGACAGTAAAGGATTTAATGTAAGAAAATATCTAGATTTGAATCCAGACTCTATTATATATTAGCTAAGCCACCTGAGGCAAAGCATGTCCCTTCTTTGAGACAAGTTTCCTCACTACCAAATAAGGACAATCTATATAAAGAGCCAGCGTCAAAACGACCTTTAGGACCCAGGGCGCCACCATACCCGGAAGTCAGTGCTGGGTTGCCATGGCGACCCGGCACTAACTGGGGCCGCTGCTGATGCCTAACCCAGCATTGACTGCCTAGGGGTCTGTGGATCAGCCCTGGAGAGAGGCCTGCAAAGAGAGAGGCAGGGTCTGATCCATAGCTTCTGTGGCAGCCATTGATCACCACTTGCCTCTCTTTCACTGCTGGCCTGGCCTCCATTTCTCTTCAAGCCTCCACCAGGGCTGCTGATCAGCCCCGCCTTACTGATAAGGCCCCGTTGATAGGCCCAGAGATGCTGACTGGCATAGAAACTGACCAATCAGAACCAAATCTGGCTGAATGTAAGGAACCAATGGCTGCCTAGGAGGTGGAGCTTTTGATGTTGACTGGCATAGAAACTGACCAATCAGAACAAAATATGCATCAACTGTGAAGAGCCAATGGTTGCCTAGGGGGCAGAGCCTTTGACACTGACTGGCATAGAAAGTGACCAATCAGAAGAAAATATGGGTCAACTGTGAAGAGCCAATGGTTGCTTAGAAGGTGGAGCTTTTGATGTTGACTGGCATAGAAAGTGACCAATCAGAAGAAAATATGGGTCAACTGTGAAGAGCCAATGGTTGCTTAGGAGGTGGAGCTTTTGATTTTGACTGACGTAGAAAGTAACCAATCAGAACCAAATTAGCCAGCAGAGGAGGATAATTGGGGGAAGGTCAGGCCTGCAGGTGAGGGTAGTTAAGGCCAATCAGGCAGGCAGGCAGAGGCAATTAGGGATGATCAGGCAGGCAGGCAGGTGAGTGAGTGGTTGGGAGCCAGTGGTCCCAGATTGTGAGAGAGGTGTCCAACTGCCAGTTTAGGCCCGATTGGACTGGGAACAGGCTTGGCTAAGGGACCCCCACCTCCATGCACAAATTTCATGCACTGGGCCTATAGTAATAATAATATACTTCATTTATGCTTATTGGAATGATTAAATAAAAATGGTAGTAAATTATATGGCCCTTAGTGAGTAGTCAATCAATGGTAGCTATTATTATTTTTCTCATTTGCACATATTTTCTCTACGTCTGTAGATCATTTCTATAACAGTGCAGGGCATTTTTTTCCCCACTGCACTGGGGGCTTTTTGGTAGGGTCTGTGCCTACACATCTGGTGTCTCCCATCAGTGACTTACAGATGTTGTAGAAGGGAACTGAGAAGTTGCACGTGAACAATTCTTTCCCCTGTTGAATTGGAGTCTATAATTCCCCTATGATTTATCTACTCAAATTCAGCTTGTTCTCTCAAGCTTCAGTGCCGCGAGTTGTGAGGGGCACAGGTGAAGACAAAGTGAAAAGGTGACAGTCTGAAAAGGCAAAACTTGAGTGGCAGCTGTTCAAGTAACCTTCTCTTTGAAGATGTCCTTGGTGTTTTTATCTCCATTAAGTTTGCAAAATCAGAAATGATATTGAAGGACAGCAAGTAGGATTTAAGATGTAAAGCCATTCTCCATTTTAATTTTAAAACGCATTGAAACCTCTAGGACACAGCCAAGTTTATCAAACAAAGGAATTAATTTGTCTCATGAATCTAAACCACAGGTAAAAAACATATTCAGTTATTTATAGTAACACATGACCCTTTATATTCTCATTATGTTTCTACTTTTTTCTTTGGAATCCTCTTTCTTACTATCAACTTGGTAGCAACATAGATTTTTAGACATGGGAAGGGCCATAATAACCTTTTAGTCCAACAGCCTCACCTTACAGGTAAGGTTCTCTGTGTCATAAGCAGCAAAAACTGAAAGATCACCCCAGGTTTATAAAGCCAATGGGAGGGGATATTTGTATATAGCCACACAATTTCTGTCTGTATGTATGGCCAGTATAAATGGAAGACAGATTGAAGTGTGTTTTCAAGTTGATTCAAGAACCACTCTTGCTTAGACCTCAGCAAAGCCTTCAGGGAGAGTCTGACCTTTCTTAGAAAGCCAATGCCCTCTCAGGCTGACACATTGCCTTTTCCCGCTATGTGGGGAAGCACCTTGCTCCTCTGGGAGCAAGTGAGAGAATAAGACAATCCAGAAAAAAAAAAAAGGAAATATTAGTGGTGCACCTGGGACAACTCACTACCCAGGCACTCAAAGTCTTCTCACTGCCACTGTACCCTCAACTTCTGCCATTGTGAGAGGCAGAACCCTCCCTGAGGTTGTAGTGAGGACTTCATTCAGTAATGCACGGAGAGGGCTTAGAACAGTGCCGGGCTGTTGGCTATAGGTAGTATTCTTGCTGTTGTTAACACTGTCTTGAATCTTTCCATGGGGCTCTAGGTTTAATCAAAGCTAGCCGAGACCCTACCTTCAGATCTGACATTGAACAAGGGCAAAGTCTGCTGCTTACAGATAGGCAGAACGCATTATCGGAGCTATCACACTCTTCAAATCACAAGCTCTGCTTAGTGTTTGAACTGAAAGTCGCCTGCCCTAAAATTAGACCTTGTGGTGAACACTGTAACCCACCATCCAGACTCCCACTGCAGGATTAGAACTTCTGAGAATGCCCTCAGCAGACAGCTCTCAACGGTCAGCTCTCTCCTCTCCAGAACTGTCTCAGCTGAAGAGAAACGTTTGGCTCAAGACCACCCCTCCTTCCTGAGGTGGCCCAAACTCAATGACTGATCAATGTGGAGGTCTAGGGGCCTGTCCATTTGGACCCAAATCAGGGAAACTCTAAAAGGCCATTCCAGCTTCAAAGCTCCATATGGAGTTGGCTTAGACTTACCATTAAAACTTCATCAGACCTGGACTTCTCCCTCTACCCGTTTCTTCTCCCTTCCCCTCCCTACTATCAGTGTTATTCCCAAGTACTCCTCTCTGGTAAGTTCCTCTATGGCAGTGGTTCTCAACCTTCCTAAGGCCGCGACCCTTTAAGACAGCTCCTCATGTTGTGGTGACCCGCAACCATAAATTATTTTTGTTGCTCCTTCAGAACTGTAATTTTGCAACTGTTATGAATCGTATCTGTGTTTTCCAATGGTCTTAGGCGACCCCTGTGAAAGGGTTGTTCGACCCCCAGAGGGGTCGCAACCCACAGGTTGAGAACCGCTGCTCTATGGGAATCTGCAATTCAGAGTCTGTTTCACAGAAAAGGCAACATATGAAGATCCTATAGCAGAAAGAAATGCTGAACTGAGTATTATCTGAGGTCAAACCCACGCCTTTCTACTTGGTCATCAGAAATGCACCGTCTGCAGTCCACTATAGCTGCTGAAGTAGCCGAGGAACGTCTGGCTACTTGCTTTTTCTTGGCAGCGCAGCCTACGAAGCCAGTGATTGAGAGCAGTTGGCAGTGAGAAATAAAGAAGGAACAGACCACCCACCTGAAGCATCGCCCCACTTAGGTAGTTGCTCTGACAGCGCCCTCCTACCTCAAATCTGTGGCAGGAGAGTTGGGAGGAGCCACGGCTGCACTTGCCCAGACAGCGTTGCTGGAGATTTAATCAGCCTTTTGTTCAAGTCCCCCGGAACCTCTAAATCTCTTTTTATCCCAAAACAACGTAGGGATTTCTCGCCCATTGGTTCGTAAGACTCTGAGTGGTAATGACTCTCATTCTACACACTGGATAATGACAATATCAAGTCCAATCATCAACAGATACATAATAGCTACATTCTTTAAAATCCAGCCAACACACCTAAAGATGTGGATGATCATGCAATTGGTTAGAAAAGACATGCTGTTATCATTAGGAGGTGGAAGCTGTCCCTGTTAACTTTGAAATTCAAAAAAAAAAGGTTTATTATAGTTTGAATGCTTATATAGTTTTGGTATATCAACTCCATGACTTTATTTTTTTTTCAACTCCATGACTTTAATCTGTGCCCTTCTGAGGCCCTGTGATAAGGAAGAAAAATTATTTTCTAATTTTCTGTATACCTCTTTTATTACTAAAAATTATCTTCTGTCTGTGACATTGGATTTTGGAAAAATATGGAGAAAAATAAAAGTAATGTACATGCTACTTAGCATTACCTATTTTCATGCAATGCCATTAATAGCCCTGGTGTATCGAAACCTGTTTACCTTCCACCTGTTTTCTTCCTGTCACAAACAAAACTTCTATGACTTGACGGCTTTTGATTCCACTTCTATGAAGCTTCAGAAGAATGATTGCAAATATACATAATCCCTATATCTGAACTGAGAGGCAGCCATATGCACCATACTGCCAAACTGGTTATTAAAAAATTGAACTGCTTTCTTACACATTATACCAAACAGTTGTTGCCCTTAAAACCCCTCCTCAGCCCCCACCTTAGTTTCTGCCTTTGCATTTCACCCACATTGAGTTCTGATTGGTCAGTTCTAAAAAGCTCTGCCTCCTAGGCATCTCCTCCTGGCTGAAAAAGGCTATTTCCTGCCATTTAAGCAACCCTATCCTATATAATCTATCTATACTAATAAAAGAGTAATATGCTAATTAGACCATGTCATCCGGCCATCTTCCGGACATCCAACTTCCTTCTGGACAAAGCCATGGTGGTGGGGCTGAGGCAGAGGCCATTAGGGGTGATCAGGCTGGCAAGGAAGGGAAGTTGGGGGTGAGATCAGGCCAGCAGGGGATTATTGGCAATCAGGATGGCAGGGTAGTGGTTAGGGGTGATCAGGCAGGCAGGCAGGCAGGTGAGCAGTTAGGAGCCAGTGGTTGCAGATTATAAGAGGGATGCCCAATTGCTGGTTTAGGCCTGATCCCTGTGGCAGTCGGACATCCCTCAAGAGGTCCCCAATTAGAGAGGGTGCAGGCTGGGTTGAGGGAACCCCACCACATGGACGAATTTCATGCACCAGGCCTCTAATATATCTATAATAGAACTAAAAGGCTAACAAATGGCCAAGGAGTGACCAGAAATTTTGACAAATTTCTGAAATATTGAAAAACATAGTGTTATTTTGACAGATGAAATAGTGCTGGATGCACTAGTTCACACCACAGAAGACAGGAAAGAGGCAGCTTAAAAGCCTATGAAGGTGAGAAGATTGTGAGCCAGGAGCTATCACCTACAAAGAGTTGGATTGGGAAGGAAGGTGGAACTCTGATGACTGGAAACACTGTTAAAAAATAGTTCTAAGATCCCTAGATGGTGTTGCTCAGTGGATAGAGCGTCATCCAGCAGATTCAATTCTAATCAAGAGCCTCTACATTGGTTGCAAGCTCCTCTCCAGCATGGGCCCTGGTCAGGGTTCATGCAGGAGGCAACCAATCATGTATTTCTCTCACATCAATGTTTCTCTCTGTCTTTCCCTCTCTCTTCCACTCTCTCTAAAAATCAATGGAAAATATCCTTGGGCAAGAGTATAAATAAATAAATAAATACATAAATAAATAAATATGAGGTGCTCTACTTTCAAATAGGAGAATTGTACTATAAAAGAATTGAGGTCAGGAGTCCTGTTGTTTTTCTTGGGCACTCTGTAGCAAAGGCCTCTCTGTTTTGACTATAGGGGGGAGGGTATTCAACCTGCCTCCCTTATTTTTGTCCCTTCACCCTCCAAAATAAAGCTGCTCCATGAATGATGTGCTTTCTCTTTCAGGTGCTGAAAGATCTTCACAACGCCAGAGGAAATCAGTACCGCCTACTGAAAAAATTCAACCCGCCGTTGCATTTCTAAGTTCAAATGTAGATTACATGGCATTAGAAGAAAGCAACAACTCACAAGAGAAGAACATCATGTAATAAATTTTTAAAGACTCCAGAGGAAAAGGAGAGAATTCAGGGAACAGAAAATAAGTTTAAAAGAAAGCTATTTAAAATCCTAGACATTTGAGAAAATAGTGCACACATAAAATAAGAATAAAATGTTATAAAAAATGAAATCTCAGAAGGAAGGTGGGTGAGTAGAAAGAGATCAACCAAAGAACTTGCATGCATATGTGCATAACCCCCCCTTCAGGGGGCTGAAGGCCTGGAGCTAGGAGCAGGATGGAGGGGTCAATGGAGGGAGGGGGATATATGTAATACTTTCAACAATAAAGATTTTTTAAAGGAAAATATTCTTAAAATTTAAAAATAAATATACTTGAGAACAGAGAGAAAATAAAAAGAAAATTAAAAAATATAGATCACACATATAAGGTTGAATATTTTCTAATCAGGGTTCCAGAAAGATAGAGCAATAAATGGAGGGAAGGAAATAATCAAAGAAATAAAAGGAGAAAACTTACCAGATTTTAATAAAGTCATATCTTCAACTATAGGAGGCCAATGAATGTCCAGCAGAATAAGTGCAGAAAAACATCATACTGAGACATACAAAAATGTCATAACAAAGTAATAACGGCATGATGCTAAAAGCTTCTGGGGGTGAGAGGTCAGTGGAAAATGGAAAAAGAAACCATAATGACGCTTAATATTACAAAGACAGCATGCCATAAGACAATGTTCCTCCAAGTTCTGAAGGAACATTTTTTCAACGTAGCATTTTATATGCAGGAAAGTTTTAACAGGGCTAGAAGACAAAAAGAGACATTTTACACAGGCAAAAATTGAGGAAGTTCAATAACTATATGCACTTTTAAAAACACATTAAAGTTACTTATGAATGTGGTTAGTAAAACCAAAAACAGGAGGAATCCAAGAATGAGGAAAATAAGGTTGGCATAAAAGCCAAGAAACAGTGCAGAGCAAGGAAATTCCAGCACTAAACATAGACATAAACGGGGTATATCAAGAAGTTCTTTAAGCATATGGATTTATTTTAACAATGGTATGATTTTTAAGTGGGTGGTCTTGGTGATTAGGTAAAAGCTTATGCTACATTTATTAAGAAGGGGAAATACATTAACTTAAAAACTCAAAGGGTGGAAAAAGCTATAAAAAGAATATGGTTAAAGTAAGAAAGCAAAATAAAATGTGATATAAATTTTACCAAATGGGGCAGTAAAGTCAACAAGGGAAGAAGGTTTGAGAGTGTTTTGGTGGAGAGGTTAGGAACTATGAAATAGTGGTGTTCTAACAAGTGCTGGTACATTTTGTTTCATATTCCTAATAACATACAGTATTAGGAACTAATGACCAATAGATAAAAATAGGCTGTTATTAACTGTACCTCATAGACATTGACAAAGTCTCTTCAAAGAACTGACGTATTTATTATAAAATACATTTAGCATTAAAGCCACTTCAATGATATAGAAGAAATTCTAAGGTCATGCATTGGTCAAAGGTCATCATGATTCTGAATATCTTATCGTGATGAGACATGAAAATATTGGGTAATTTATCTGGGACATAAAAGACAAGAAAGATGTATTTATTTTATGGAACACACACACAGACACACACACACACAGACACACACTCGAATGGTTACTGAGGAACAGCATTCAATATGATGAATGTTTTATAAACAATGACTAGAGCTGAAACCGGTTTGGCTTCGTGGATAGAACGTCGACCTGTGGACTGAAGGGTCCCAGGTTCGATTCCAGTCAAGGGCATGTACCTTGGTTTCGGGCCCACCCCTAGTGGGAGGCGTGCAGGAGGCAGCTGATCGATATCTCTCTCTCATTGATGTTTCTAACTCTCTATCCTTCTCCCTTCCTCGCTGTAAAAAATCAGTAAAATATATTTAAAAAAACAACAACAACAACAACAAACAATGACTAGAGCTCTGAACACTCACCCAGATTCTTCAGCAGCATTCGGAGGTTGAAATTGCGCTCCAGAATATTAAACTCAAAGTAATCGGTGGCAGGAGGAATGGGAACTATCTGCTTTGACTCTTCCCAGCCCCTCACCAGTGCTCTCAGGTAACTTAGAATTTTTGTTTCAAATAACAACCCATGGCGTACTGGGAATGACGTAGCAGGAATTCAGGGATTCGGATTTTGGAGAGGCGGGAAAACATATAATCCACCCATCTCTACTAACTCATTCTTAACGAGAACAGCTTCTTTCTTGCCTGTTGTATTTATTACACTTCCCTGTCCTCTTGCATTTGAAGAAAGAGTTTGCTTCTAGCGGGGAACAACTGCCATGAAATGGCGGCTCCCTCATGAGACATTGGATTGTGAGTCTCTCTCCCATTGAAATCTAGACATATTGATTGACTTTCGAGAAGTGTCTCTGCTGCCTTTGGTCCTTTGAATCGCATTGAACTTCCCAGTCCCATAAATAGCCGGTCATGGGCAGCAGCCTTTTGAAACTGGTACTACGCAGGACCATGTACTTTGCCCATTAGAATTTTCTCCTTCTCGAAGTCCTCCTCTAGCGGATCCCACTGTTGGTTCCATACACTGATCTCAGAATCCACTTTGGGTCTGTGCTATAACATCTCATCAGCCGAAACCGGTGTGCCTCAGTGGATAGAGCTTCGGCCTGCAGGTTGAAGGATCCCAGGTTTGATTCCGGTCAAGGGCATGTACCTTGGTTGCAGGCACATCCCCAGTAGGGGGCGTGCAGGAGGCAGCTGATCGATGTCTCTCTTTCATGGATGTTTCTGGCTCTCTATCCCGCTCCCTTCCTCTCTAAAAAATCAATAATATATATATATATAATAATATATTTATATGAGCATCCTATCAAGTAGCTCTCAATCCACATTGTGCAAATTTCTACTTTGACTTCCATAGATCTAACGCTGCCCCACCCAACCTCTTCACTAAGAGGCCAGATGAAACAGAAAGATGAGCTTGCTCTGAAAACTGAGTTCGTGGTAGGCACAGGAATAAAACCAGAGTGAGTTCATAAGGATGTGAGAGTTCTACACGACAGATTTACGCCTGACATAGTCTGGGATACAGGAAGTTGTGCCTGTTGAGCATCCCCAACGGGCCGTGGATACACCCACACTATTGCATTCCCTAAAAGGCAAACTCTGTCCTACTTACTCGGTGACTCACTCAGGGCATGTTTCTTCTTGGAGTTAACCCAGGAAAAAAAGAGTCCTCTCAGCAAAACAAAGTTTGCCTGCTTCCTTGTGTGTGGCCTGCTTATTTTATTTTCTGGATTTTTACTTTAGAAGTGCAGAGAAGCCTGAGGGCTCTTTTTCTCCATTTTGTTTTGTTTCTCCTTAAAACTGTATCTTGGCTAGAGCTCCTCTTTCTCCCTTGATAGTTCTATCACTCACAAGGTGAACCGTGACCCTGAAAGATCAACAAGAATACCTTGAGGGTAAGGAAGTAGAGTATCATCTAATAAACAAACTTCTGAGCCCTGAAACAAGGACCTCAAGAAGAAGGACACACATTCTATTTTGTTTATGAAAAATAGAACCAAGAGAGCAGAAGTATTAATACTGCAGGGTAACCTCAGGGCAGAATTTAAACTTAATAGGCTCCTGGAGGCATGGAAGAAGTATAAGTATTTTAAAAATTGCTCTGAGTTTGGAAATGGAATGATAAAAAAAATATGTCCTCTCTCCTCTGAATGCTCCACTATCTAACCTTCTACTAGGTCCGTGTCAAATTTTAAATATTAGATTTTACAAGTTTTACTGTGGGTTACCTAGAAAAGAGTTTTAATAAAAATCTTATACAAGTCCAAGAAAGTAGGAGGGAAGAGAAAATGAGTAATGAAGTAGGGAAGGTAGGAGAAAAATTATAGGATGTGTTTTCAAGCTAGCCACCACTGCATAACAAGTGTAGGTAATTTGCCTGGATTTACGGAGCATTTTCAGAAAGGCCATATGAACTGTTGCATCTCAAAACAACCCATCATGGTGGAAGAAAGAAAAACTGGACCATCTGGATGAGCAGGTTCCTGCATTAGAGAAGGTCTTATAGGGGAGCAAAATTTCCAACTCAAAATGTGTGTCTTTTAAAAAATATATATTTTATTGATTTTTCTTTACAGAGAGGAAGGGAGAGAGATCGAGAGTTAGAAACATCGATGAGAGAGAGACATCAGTCAGCCGCCTCCTGCACGTCCCCCTCTGGGGAATGTGCCCCCAACGAAGATACATGCCCTTGACCGGAATCACACCTGGGACCTTTATTTTTAAGAATGGAAGGCCAGAAAGTTTTTATTGTTACCCTTTCCTTAACTGCCTAAAATCCTCTGTAATGAAAAGGTAATATGCAAACTGACACTCATGCCCTCCCACAAGATGGCTGCCCGCATGTGGTCAAAGATGGCTATCACAAGATGGCCGGCAGGGGAGGGTAGTTGTGAGTGATCAGGCCAGCAGGATAGGGCAGTTGCAGGGGGACCAGGCTGGCAGGGGAGATCAGTGGGGGTCAATCAGGCTGATAGGGGAGAGCAGTTAGGAATGACCAGGCCAGCAGGGAAGGGCAGTTAGGGGTGACCAGCTCGAAAGGGGAGGGAAGTTGGGGGTGACAAGGCTGGCAGGGGAGGGCAGTTAAAGGGCAGCCAGGCTGGCAGGGGAGGGCATTTAAGGGTGATCAGCCTGAAAGGGGAGGACAGTTGGGTGGGGATCTGGCCTGCAGGCAAGGGCAGTTAGGGGTGACTGGGATGGCAGGGGAGAGCAGTTAAGGATGACTGGGCCTGTAGGGAAGGGCAGTTGAGGGTGACCAGGCTGGAAGGGGAGATCAGCTAAAGGGAAATAAGGTCGGCAGGGGAGGGCAGTTGGGGGTGACCAGGATGACAGGGTAGGACAGTTGGGGGTGACCAGACCTGGAGAGGAGGGCAGGTGGGGGCAAACAGGCAAGCAGGGGAAGGCAGTTGAGGGGAGACCAGGCCGGCAGGGGAGGACAGGTAAGGGTGACCAGGCCGGCAGGAGAGGGCAGTTAGGGGCGACTCGGCCGGCAGTAGAGGGCATTTGGGGGATACTAAGATGGCAGGGGAGGGCAATTGAGGGGGATCAGGCCTGCAGGGAAGGGTAATTGGGAGTGACCAGGCTGGGAGCAGTGGGCAGTAGGGGTGACAGGGCCGGGAGGGGAAGGCAGTTGGGGGCTATCGGGATGGAAGGGGAAGGCAATTGGGGGAGAACAGGCTGGCAGGGAATGGCAGTTAAGGGGCAAGAAAGCCATCAGGGGAGGGCAGTTAGGGGCGACAAGGCTGGCAGGTGAGGGCATTTGCAGGTGACCAGGCCTGTAGGGGAGAGCAGTTGGGGGCAACCAGGCCAGGAGGGAAAGGCAGTTAAGAGGTGTTCAGGCCAGCAAGGGTGGGCAGTTAGGGGTGACCAGACAAGCAGGGGACAGCAGGTAGGAGCCACTGGGATGGCAGGGAATGACAGTTGAGGGGGACCAGGCCAGCAGGGGAGGGCAGTTGGAGATAACCAGGCTGGGAGGGGAGAACAGTTAAGGGGCAACCAGGCCAGGAGGGGAGGGCAGTTAAGGGATGACCAGGCTGGCAGGGGAGGGCAGTGAGGGGCGACTGGATCTGCAAGGGGAGGAAGTTGGGGGCGACAAGGTCAGGAGAGGATGGCAATTAAGGGGAGACCAGGCGGGCAGGGGAGGGCAGTTGAGGATGACCAGGCCGGGAAGGGATGGTAGTTGGGGCGAACAGGCCGGCAGGAGAGGGCTTTACAGGGCAACAGGGCCAACAAGAAAGGGCAGGCAGGGATGACCAGGCCAGGAGGGAGGGCAGTTAAGGAGAGATCAGGCCAGAAAGAGAGGGCAGTAAGGGGTGACCAGGATGGGAGGGGAAGGTGTTAAGGGACGACCAGGCTAGGAGGGGAGGCCAGTTAAGGGGCGACCAGGCCTGCAGGAGAGGGCAGGTAAGGGTGACAAGGCTAGCATATGGGAGAAAAGAGGCTGGCAAGGGAGGGCAGTTGGGGGTGACCAGTCCTTCAGTGGAGGGCAGTTGAGGGCAATCAGGCTGGGAGGCGATGGCAGTTGGGGGCAATCAGGCTGGCTGAGGAGGGCAGTTAAGGAGCAACAAGGACAGCAGGGAAAGGCAGGTAGGCGTGACCATGCCAGCAAGTAGGACAGTTGGCGGCGAACAGGCTGGCACGAGAGGGCACTGGGGAGACACCAGGCCAGCAGTGGAGGGCAGTAGGGGGCTATTGATACAGAAGGGGAAGGCAGTTGAGGAGTACCAGGACTGCAGGAGAGGGAAGTTTGGGGGGGGGGCAGGCCAGCAGTGGAGGGAAGTTGGAGGAGAACAGGCTGGCAGGAGAAGGCAGTTAAGGGGTGAGAAGGCTGGCAGGGAGGGGAGAGCAGTTAGGGGCAACAACGCCAGCAGGTGAGGGCATTTGGGGGTGACCAGGCCTGTAGGGGAGGGAAAATGTGGGCAACCAGGCTAGGAGGGGAGGGCAGTTAAGAGGCATTCAGGCCAGCAAGGGTGGGAAGTTAGGGGTGACCAGGCAAGCAGGGATAGCAAGTAGGGGTGACGG
>PVJN01034781.1:0-22540 GCA_004026805.1 Lasiurus borealis | reverse complement strand
AGATCAGACAAAGGAAGGATAGATCTTCTTTTAAAGAATATAACACTCATCTAATGTACATAATAAATACACTTGATCATGACTGACAAAACTGAATCTCACTATTCAAAAAAAATAAAGTTGTAATCCTTTGATAATATAGCATTCTAAAATTAAAAATTAAAATATATAAGCATATTTTAATTATATATATATATATATATTACATGCAAATTTTGTATTGATAAGTCCTACACAAAATACTCTACATTCAAAAATGTTACATGGGGAGACAAATCCTGAATTTTTTGCGCTCATCAGAGGCCAATCTTATATCTGCAGCATGTTCTCTGGGCAAATGTGACATTTCCTCTGGTTTAAACATGTGTCCTAGCAAATGGTGTTATTTAACCTTACACGGCTTTGTTTTGTTTGTCTTGCCTTGATGTGGGAAAGAGATAGCTCACCCCATGAGGTACATGTCTAAAGGACATTCCAGGAAAAGGCCAAACAGCAAATGATGTGCACGGACTGACTCAGGGGAGAAAATACCGTGGGCCTGCAGCCTGCGTGCCCTCTGACCCCCCACTCCGGCCAAGGTCAAAAAGGCCCTGCTGCTCACAGACTCATCAGATACCAGCTTAGACCTGAGCAGAGAGCACTTGCCCCAGTCCAACCATCAGCACCTAGACAGGTCACGCCTACCTTCCCCCTCTCTCTCCCTCTGCCTTCCCCTCTGAAATCAATAAAAAAATAGATAGGAAAAAAAAAACAGTAAAAATGTTCTGCACGTAAATATCCATCTTTTTTATTATTCTGGCTCACTGTTTTTGTTTTATTGACGACTTAGGAATTTTGAACATAAAACATTTTTACCCAGGATTCCTGGGTTTTAGTAACCAAACCATTCAAACAGATTCTAAACTCTGTCAATATTTTCAGAGTTTGAACAGGTTTTAAGTACTAAGCAACTGAAGGCCATTTTTTCCCGGGTCAGTGCTTTTGTGTAAGGGAGTATGTGTGTGTGTGTGTGTGTGCATGTGCATGTGTGTATATGTATGTGTATATGTGTATCTCTCTGTGTGTATGTGCATGTGTGTATGTGTGTATATATATGTCTGTGTATCTCTCTGTGTGTACCTGCATGTGTATGTATGTATATGTGTGTATGTGTGTATCTCTGTGTCTATGTGTCTATGTGTATGTGTGTATATGTGTGCATTTGTATCTGTGTCTGTATGTGTAACTGTGTGTGTATGTGTATCTCTGTGTGTTTGTGTATATGTGTGTATGTGCATGTATACATACGTGTATATATGCATGTATGTGCATGTGTGTATATGTGTATATATATGTATGTGTGTATGTGTATCTCTGTGTGCGTATGTGTATCTCTCTGTGTGTATGTGTATCTGTGCATGTCTGTATGTGTGTATATATATGTGTGTATGTGCATGTGTGTATATGTATATATATGTATGTGTGCGTATGTGTATCTCTCTGTGTGTATCTCTCTGTGTATGTTTGTGTGTGTATATATGTGCGTGTATATATGTATGTGTATATATGTGTATGCATATCTGTGTGTATGTATATATGTGTATGCATATGTGAGTCTCTGTGTGTCTGTATGTGTAATTTGTGTGTGTGTGTGTGTGTATGTGTGTGCACACATCTGTGGCCCTTCAGAGGGTTGCAGCATGGATCCTGGCCTGTTTCTTTTTGTGGCTGGGGCACGGCTGACATTCGGAAGGCGCTGATTTACTTTTGCATGTCAAACAGGGAGAAATAACGGCTCCCTCACCCAGTGACTAACGAGCCTGTCAGCAGCCTGGTGTTTTACAGAGTCTCGCGCGACCAAGGACGAGTGGCTACTTTTCATTCCCTCCCCGGAACAGCGGAAGATGGCAAGCAGAACCCAAATGTCAAATGTAATCCATCACGGCTCAATTACATGTGACAAGAAACACACACGGGGAGAAGCGGAGGGTTCGGCAATCTAACGGAGCCTCTGAGATAATGGGGGGGTTTCATTTATTTCTCTGAAGGCGCTACTTGCCAGCAGTGAAGCAGCCCTGTCCTATCCAGTTCTTTTCCCTCACCGATGGCTATGATACATGCAGCACTACATTAGTCCCCCACCGTCTCTCCATGTTAGAAGCAAGACAAAATACCTTTTTCAGTATATTTTTATGGATTTTAGAGAGATGGAGAGGGAGAGAGTGATAGGAACATCCATGACAAGAGAGAAAGAATCACTGATGGGCTGCCTTCTGCACACCCCATACCAGGTAGGGAGCCCACAACCCAGGCATGTGCCCTGATTGGGAATTGAACTGTGACTTCCTGGTTCACAGGTTGACACTCAACGACCTCGCCAAAGCCAACTGGGCAAAACCAAAATATCTTAATGTGCCACTAAATCTTTCAAATAATATCAATAGGAGACTAGTCAACATGCATTGCAAGAAACATCAGAGAGGAGTAGTATCAATTGTAACATGTCAATAACATGTGAAGAATCAAAATCGTTACCATTTCCTAGAACCTTGCCTGCCCATGCCCGATCTCACACCATAATCACGCCCGAGAATTCCCAAGCCAATCTCCCCTTGCTTGTTGAATCCATTTTTATTTGTGTTTTTAAAATATATTTTTATTGATTTCAGAGAGGAAGGGAGAGGGAGAGAGAGAAGCACCAATGATGAGAGAGAATCATGAATCATGAATGAGCAATCTCCTACATGCCTCCTACTGAGGATCAAGGCCTCAACCCCAGGCATGTGCCCTGACCGGGAATAAGAACCTTGACCTCCTGGTTCATAGGTTGACATGTAACTGCCAAGAAACAATTCCAGCATGTGATAATTACAAGAGTTCCATCAAAAGGTTGATGGGACTTGGGGGGGCTCAACAAGGGTGAGCCACATATGTAGTTTACCTGTTGGAAACAGCTAAACGGCACTTCCCCCCAACCTGAATAGGACTGTTAACTGCCAGGCAGTTCAGGGCATTTTATTGCCTCCTGTTGGCCAAACACCTGAACAGCTGTAGACTCTTCCCCAAACTGACAATGTTTCTGTATATCCTTTGAAACTTTGCCCTTTGAAGTGCATTATCTCCACCTTCCCTCAGGACAAGTTGTGTGAAATAAAAGCAGGGTTCTGAGTCAAGGAGCAGAGTCTTTAGCTCCTTCAGCCGAAGCTTGTCTGACCCCCAATGCCTTTCAAAATTATCTTTTGTCTCCAGACTCTTTAATCATCTACGCATCAGCCCCTTCTTCCAGAATGCTGAGCCCTTTGTAAGGCTGGGAAAAGGACCCTGGTGATGTAACTACTGAGCAACACTGGCTGGGCCTCTGAACACCTTTCAGACTAGCTTGGGGGTTCTGTCTTGCCCACCTGCCAAAATCTCATTATGGAAGTGATAAGCATTTTGATGCCCTCGTGGTATGTGTGCGGCATCATTAGTGTTGACATGTGGACAAAATGTAGGGTTTTCTATAGTTTGGCTTCACCAGAGAGTGTTAGGACTGGAAGTGACTAATCCAGGAGCAGGATTTAGTTTATCATCTCTACATAGGGTGATATTAAAGGGGACATCAGACATTCTATTCCTTCAGAAATGTCTGTGCTAAGAACCGTGAAGGACAGTTCACTGTCCATAACATCGTTTGATAAAGAGAGACCTTCAGACCTTCCCAACGTCTATGTCACAGAGTCACACCAGGGGACTTGAGGTATCATTTTTCTAGACTGCTGCCACCGGATGGGGCCTTATGTATAGTAACTACAGATAAAATGCTCAGCCCAGGATTGCAAATAATGGACATGTTCGACCTTCCTCTTCTGGTCTCTTCTGTTTTCCTGACACCTAACATAAATTACCCAAACTTAATCCTGTTTACACCCATAATATTGTCAAAAGAAATACAGAACAGCTCTCTCCAGTAATAACTCTTCATTCTAAGAGGCACCCCATCAACAACCCCAGCCTAGGTATGAACTAAATCTCTCTTATCCTAGATGCCCAGATCATGTCTTCCTAATCATTAGCTATTTTAAAAACATTTTTATTGATTTCAGAGAGGAAGGGAGAGGGAGAAAGAGATATAGAAAGGAATGATGGGAGAGTGTCACTGATTAGCTGTATCCTGCATGCCCCACACTGAGAATCCAGCCTGTAGCTCAGGCATGTGCCCTGACTTGGAATCGAACCATGACCTTCTGGTTCTTAGGTTCATGCTCAACCACTGAGCCAGGCTGGTGGGTTCATTAGTCATTTTCATATGGTATCTCTCAAATGCTTTGCCAGGTATTTTTTATACCTTGTGAAGTAGAGATTCTGTAAGGGGTGCTTTCTCTAGAGATAGTATAATCCTTTAGGGACAGTAACAGTTAAATCACAGCTTCACTAGGTACTAATAGACTCACCTAATACTTTGGGGATTCCTTGTTTGTATGAGTCATTCTTCTAAATACCATTCATAAACAACATTTTGTTGCCATGATTTGGACTTCCCATTCCTTTCTTTTGCTCACATTCTGCAATTACAGGCACGAAGGGATTTTTAATTATCATTGTTTAAAGAAACTTTCTCTCTCCTGTCTCTATGAGTAGCCATCATTCTCCCATTCATCTTAACAAAGAAGCATGCGCCAGCAGGTTCAGTACACTTCAGTCTTCACGCATGTGCCTGTGAGTGTAGAGCCAAGCTCAGTGAAAGCCACTGGAATGCCTGGACACATGGGAGGACCCCATGGAAAATGGCAGAAGGGGGGTTTGCTGCTTAGAGCAAATGGTTGGCATCTTAGCTGTGCAACTCAGTCCTTGCTTTTATCAAATCCTTGCACCAACTTGGTTTGCATTTTTTAAAATATTTTTATTGACTTCAGAGATAAAGAAAGAGGGATAGAGGGAGTGGGAAAGAAAGAGAGAGAGAGAGAGAGAGAGAGAGAGAGAGAGAGAGTGAGAGAGAGAGAGAGAGAATCATTGATAGGCTCTCTCCTGCATGCCCCACACTGGGGATGAGCCCACAACCCAAGACATGTGCCCTGGTTGGGAATTTAGCCATGACCTTCTGGTTCATAGGTCAACACTCAACTACTGAGCCACGCCAGCTGGGCCAGTTTGATCTTTGCCTTATAAAAATTTCCAAAGATATTACTCCTCTATAATCACTTTGTGTAGGTTTTATATTCATCATAATTAGACTGTCTGAGATTCCCAGAAAGGAAATCCTCTCAAAATACCAAGTTTTAAGGAGGCCGTTGGTAGGTTACACCCTCATGAGAACATAGACAAGGAAGCACGGGGAGGAAGAGGAGTGGACAGCCCGGGCACCCTTTCATTTCTAACCCTCGTTCTTCACTCCACTGGCTATTCTCTCCTGTGTTTATTCTTTAGGTTTTCTCTCCACGTGATAAACTTTGTGTGTCGGGGAGGTGGTGTTGGGGTGAAGGAGGTGTGTGGAGGGGAGGGGGATTCGTCATTGTTTGGGGTAATTTGTCCTGAATGTAACTTAGAATATAGCCTCCAAAATCTCACAATTTCAATGGCATTCTAAGCCCATCTTTTGCGTCAACTGCCAAAGTTTGGCGTCTCTTATTTCAGATTTAGGCTGGTCAGAAGTTTTGTGGTGTGTTTGGGCCAAGTCACAGATAATGTATATTTCCGGGCTTGGGATCATGCATCCTAACCTGATCCCATTACCTATTGCTGTAGTATGGGGAGAAGTAGAATCCGTGAAGCAAAAGATGACTCCAGCCTGGGATTTTCTTTGATGATGAAATGCAACTAGATCTTAGGGAAATCGATGGCAGCGACATCCAGGTGTCTAAGGTGTGTGGTAATATGACAAAAAGAAACAAGCAACAATAAATAAATAAATAAATGCATACATACATACAAACATACATACAATGATTGCCTGAGATTAGGCTCGTCTTAGTCTTATCATCATCCAGATGGTTGTCATTTTCTGGAGCTCTGTATCTAAAAACAGTCCAAGAGGAAGTGGGTGCCTAGTCATTCTAGACCCGGAGGGGAGACCACAGCCGGATGGAACAGAGACGTTTAAAGGGGTGAGTAGCATGCACACTGGCATGACTCAGCCCTGGCCTGCAGAAGTGTGCCTGCCAGCACATCCTTCACAGACATGCTACAGATGGGAAGGAATCTCATTGAATTAAAGGCCTCAATTAAAAAAAAAATACCAAAAAGCAATCCAACTAATTGCAAACCTAAATACCCATTCCGGATGACTGATTATCATAGGCCTAGCCACCTGAAGTGGTGAGGGATGCTCCCCGAAAGCTAGCTTTCCGGGTTTCTGCTTAGCATCACACATCCCCAAGAGGCAGCCTGTGGCGGGGCCCGGATAATACTTCTCAAAGCGCGCTGGATACATTTTCCAATATGTTCTGAGCATATTTTATGTGCTGTAATGAGATAACTTGATAATATTGCCACACCGCAGGAATTCAAAGTCAAATAATAGACTTGGAGAACAACAATCCCTGAATAAACATTAATCATCCTGTATTTGCTTTACATGGAATGAGAACAATGGCAATCGCGGCCCAGAAAAGCCCGCGCGGAGATGGCTTTTTAAAATGTATGTTCCTCAGCTCCCTCGGAGGCACGGCTCCTGAGAGCGATGGGTCATTTAGGAGTGACAGGCTGGTCGCATAAAGAGCGGATCCACACTCATCTTTCCCTGCGAGCAGGATCGCTGTTTCCAGAGCTTCCTCTTGGCCAACTGGTTTATTAAGTCCCGATCATTTCAGTCAACTCCATTTTTCAGAGAAGACTTTGTATTTGAAAGTCGTTTTTATAAACGACGTTTTCTTTAGAGCTTCAAAAGGCTCATAAAATGTCGGGCTGTATAGATGAATACCTTTCACTGAAAAGTTACGCTATGTGGTTTGCCATTTTAAAAATATCCCAGGCCATAGGGCAAACATTATACCATTAAGCAATCGTATGACTCAGCCCTGGCCTACAGAACTATGCCTTATATTAAAGCAAAACAAATGGCCAATACCGGTTTGGCTCAGTGGATAGAGCATCGGCCTGCGGACTAAAAGGTCCCAGGTTTGATTCTGGTTGGGGACATGTACCTTGGTTGCGGGCACATCCCCAGTGGGGGGCGTGCAGGAGGCAGCTGACTGATGTCTCTCTCTCATCGATGTTTCTGACTTTCTATCCCTCTACCTTCCTCTCTGTAAAAAAATAAATAAAATATATTTAAAAAAAACACACAAATGAATGTTCTGAAGAATAGAGAAAATGAAGTTTCATGATTAGCTCTGAAAATAAATCAAGACTTAAAAGCTTTGGTAATATTTTAGGCCCAAATCAATCAGAAACTGTTCAATGATTATATAACATAATTATTTTTCTTTCTCTCTCTCTCTTTCTCACCTATCTCTATAGAGAGAAATTTACATGTGAAAAAATACAAGACATTTAAAATAGAATAATTTGGCTTCAATACCATCAGAGTAAAATGGATGTACTGAGGAAAACATTTTTAATTAAACTTCTTTATTTTGACATCATGGTAGATGGCATCACTGTAGATTCACATGCAGTTGAAAGATGTAATATTCCTTACCTAATTTTATCCAGTGGTGACATCTTGCAAAACTATGGTACAATATCAGACCCAAAATATTGCAAATGAGAAAGTAAGATACTAACATTTTAATCACCAAAAGCAGCCATCTTGCCTTTTCATACACCTTCTCCTTTCACACCTGCCCTCTTGCCTTCTCACCGCTGACCAATGCTAATCTGCCCTCCATCTCTATAATTTTGTTGTCTTGAAATGTTACCCTTATGAAATCATACACTAGAAGACATTTGGGAATGGATTTTCCAATGATCACAGTTCTCTATAAATCGATAAAGTTGTTGCATGTAGATCATTCCTTCCTGTTGCTGAGTAGTATCGAAGTGGGAGGATGATCCACAGTTAGTTTCACCACTCACCGGAGAAAACCTTTATGTAGTTTCCATTGTTTGGCAAAGATGAATAAAGCTGTTATAAATGTTTGTGTGCAAGCATTTGTATGAACAAAATAATCACTTAGTTTCCTGGGCAAGGTTCTCAAGATTGCATTCCAGCCATATGTTTGTTTATTTATTTAGTGGTTAGATTTTAGAAATTGTCCACCAGTACAACTGCAGTACTTTCCATTCCTACCAGCGATATCTGAATAGGACCATTGATCAGCATCCTTGCCAGCATTTAATGTTGTCACTCTTTTTATTTTAGCCATTTTGATTGGTGTGAGGTCAAACCTTACTGTGGTTTTAATTTGCAGTTCCCCAATGGTTAGGGATGAATATAGATTCCTGTGCTCAGAAGCCATCTGTATCACCTGTTCAGTGAAATGTCTATTTGTGTCCTTAGCTCTTTCTTCTACTTGGATGGTGTGTTTTTACTGTAGAGTTTTGATAATTCTTAATATATTTTAAATACTAGTCCTATAGCAGATACAGGGTTTGAAAATATTGTATCCTACTATGTAGCCTAAGTTTTCAGCCTCCTAACTAGATATTTCACAGAGTAAAGTTTTTTACTTTAATAAAGTGAAACGTCATTTTTTCTCTTTATGTTTGTGATTTAGAGTTAAGTGTAAGATGTTTGCCTAACCATATATCCCAAAGAGTTTTTCCTAATTTTCCAAAAATTTGTAACAGTATGTTTATTAATTCTATTTACTAAGATTTTCTTAAGGATTTTTTAATCTATCCTTGTCAGGAATACTGGTCTCTAGATTTTTATTTGTAGGAATTACCTAGTGTTGACTATGTGTAACACCAGCATCGTAGTATTACGAGCTGTGAGCTCCTCTCATATTTGCTGTAAGAGATTAATTAGAGTAGGCATCACTTCTCTAATCTTTTGTTAGCATTCTCCAGTGAAAACACTTGGTCTTGGATATTTATATTTTTTTTTTCTGCAAAGTATTTAAATTAGTCATTCATTTTCCTCAGTGGTGCCAGCACAACTCTGTTCCTGAGTGAGTCTGTGAACATTTCCAGTATGTTCGGGGAGGAATATTCTCCCCTCTATTAATAGGCTTCCTCTTTAAATGGTAATGCACGAGAAATAAATTTTAAGATGCAGTGCCAGAACACAATGTCATTATCCCTGAGAGATTGCTGTTTGCCCTCTCTCTTGATGTGCGTTGCGGAAGGCAGGCCATTACTAATTTTGATATGGCTGTCAGGGAGCTCAGGGCCATATTTAATCCTCAATTACAGCAACATGTTTGCCCTTCTGGTGAACAAATTGACTTCCTCTTTCTTCCCTTCCAAGTCGTTCTCTGGAATTTATACCGCAACTTTATTAATATATTTTATCATCTATCATGCCCGGGCTCCGAGCCCTTCTGGAAGGGAAAGAAGAGTAAATAAAACAGGTGACGTCGCATGTCCCATGCAGGGATGCTTTCCTCAGACCCTCACAGAAGAACCTGCATCCAGCTATGAGGAGGAGTGCCCTACACCACTGCCCTACACAGTTAGGCGATGGTGGGTGTTGACACATGACCTTGGGATCCACTGTGCCTGTCACATACCTGACCCCCTAGAACAGCAGTTCTCAACCTGTGGGTTGCGACCCCTTTGATGGTCGAACGATCCTTTCACAGGGGTCGCCTAAGATGTAGTTAGGTGAGGCATCTCTGGTTGATTCTCTGGGAAGCAGACACGGAGTTAGAGTTAGGAGTATAAAAGCAAATATCGGAAAATGCAGATATTTACATCACAATGCATCACAGTAGCAAAATTTCATGGTTGGGGGTCACCACCCCATGAGGAACTGTATGCAAGGGTCGCGGTCTTAGGAAGGTTGAGAACCACTGCCCTAGGAGCTGCCAATCACATTAAAGCAGGGGAATGGCCTGATCAAGGCCACCTCGGTGACAATCCCAGGAGAAGGAGTCTCTGCTTTCTGGAAAACACTATGCACATTGCATCAGAGACTTTTTGGAGGGCATTATGCCCCTTGGAGGAAGGAGACATCAGTTTTTGGTTTAGAGGACCACGCAGTCTGCAGGTGTTGTCCCACGTACCATCTCCAGCAACGACCCCCGGGCTGAATTGGCAATACCAACACCTCCTGTTCAGGGGATTCAAGCATGGAGTGGCTCTTCCACAGAAAGATGCCCTTCCCTCAAGGACACAGCGAGGGTCCCAATGAACAATTTACGCCACTCGCCCGACACCTGAAGCACCACGTGGGACTCACAGCAGAGCTTTTACACTCCTCACTCTAACTCCGTATCTGCTTCCCAGAGAATCAACAAGAGATGCCTCACCTACCTACATCCTGAGCCTGTCTGAGTCAGTGGCTCACAGCTTGGATTTTCCTAACTCTTCTGTCTTTTCAACTTACGTGGGGTTGAGGGAATAAGAAGAGATAAACCAAAGATATTATACAGCGGTACCTCCAGATACGAGAGCTCTAACATAGGAGATTTTTGAGATACGAGCCATTGAGCGAGCGATTTTTGCTTTGAAATATGAGCAACAGTTGAGATAAGAGTAATCGCACGGATCGGCCGGCTGCACACCACCCACCAGTTTACTGCGATTCAAGCGTCTCATAGTTTCCCACGCCTCAAGGTTACGGAACAAATTAAACTCGTATACCACTGTATAGTTATACGCATAGCCCATAGACTGTGACAATAATATAGTGAATGCTTGAGAGTGGGTAGGGAAAGGGAGGAGAGGAGATACAGGGAGGGAGGAGAGGTAGGGAAGGGAGATATCTGTAATACTGTCAACAATAAAAAAATACATTTAAAAAATCCTATAGAATAAAACCCTAATATGCAAATCAACCAAACAGAGGAGTGAGCAGTCAATTCGATGCACACTGACTACCAGTGGGCGGGTGCTCAAGGCAGCAGCTCAATGCAGGAGCACCAGGGGGAGTGCCACTCAGCCAGAAGCCGGGCTCATGGCTGGCAAGTTCAATGATGGTGGTGGGAGCCTCTGTAGACTCCCCTGCAGGTAGTAAGGATTGAGGGGTCACATCCTGACTGTGAAAGGGCACAGGTCACACTGAGGGACCACCCTCCCACCACCAGTGCATGGATCTCCTGCACGGGGCCTCTTGTCAATCCATGAAACAACAGAAGCAACAAAAAACAACTTGTACTTGTTTTTTTTTAGATTCAACAGAACTTTTTCCTAGTCTGAACCCAATATCCTTTCAACAGCAGAAGTTATTCTCATATATTTATACAAATGCCTCCTATGAAATATACATGGGGTGATCTGATGAGATAAAGAGAGAAATGAATTATATTACAGTACTAAGAGAACACCCATAGTGATAAGCAAATAACTCTGCATAAAACAGTCAATTAAAATGTATAAAGTGAAAGCAAACGTTGATAACACTGTTTTAGCTTCCTCTCCCAATAACCATTAAATATTCCATTTTGGTCTTGAAATAAGTAATCATTATCTAAAAGAAAAAAAAAAGAAAAGAAAAGAAAACCTGTCACCAAACAAGAGTCTGCCAGCATCAAGCGTCCCTTCATCTTGAATTCACGCTTCCTCTTGCATTATTGAACACAATCAGCTTGGTTCTACTTCTCTCCCCAGATAAGAACAAAACTGGGCCTCTTCACAGCGAGGTGACTCTTGTCCCAAGGTGAATGATAAAAGGTGCCACCTCCCACACGCCGTCCATGCCGCGAAGTGACAATCGCTCTAATGATTGCTTTTACTCATATCCCTGAATTTCTTGTCATCTCTCTGCTTATGTTTGAAGTTTCCAGTGGAACCATATTTATAATCAATTGTATCTCATACTATAATTTTAAGCCTTTGACATATATGCATCATTACCTGATTTTGAACACACACACACACACACACACGTGTGTGTGTGTGTGTGTGTGTGTGTGCTTCTAAAGCATACAATGCTTATCTGTTCTTACTGATGGAGCCTTCCCAGCAGCCTTTGTTTCTCTCCAACCTGTGCAGCTCCTTTTACCTCTGCTTATAAGAGTCAACTCATTATTAGCTGGCCTGCAGGGACGCCAGTTCACTCTCACTTAAAATACTTTTTGGGATCTTTGTCAAAAGACTGTTTAAAAAAATATGACAGTCCTCATGTCGCCCTCACGTCTTCAACCTGCAGGGGACTTTAATGGAGAGACCAGGTTATTTACTTAGTGATTTGTGAGCAATTGGCTTCAAGTCCGTATCCACAGGAAGCTTGGTGGCACTCGATAATTGGGAGGAGAATTTTCCTTTCATGTATGTACTTGCAAATAGATAAGGGCTGTTCTTCTAGTTATGATGGGACTCAAATATACCTAGCAACATGAAATTGAAATATATCATCCCCTTAATTATTGTTGTTAAGTTACTAAGACAATTTATTTTTAAAAAATGTTTCCTCCTCAAATCACATTGGTGACTTAATGCCAAGACTCTAGAATGCATCCCAGAATGAGGAACACTCATATATGTACAGAAAACATCCTTGAACACAGCCTTTCTGAACAAAGACATTTTGGGAAGTCATAAGTTTGAACATTTGCCTGTAGTTTGTTCATGTATAGCTACTAATATAATATTCCCTAAGTGGACGTACGAAGTATCTGTCAAGTCACTAGTTGGCTGACTCTGTGTCAATTCACGTCCTCACATATGCCGGCCATCCACACTGTTCTGCTTTGTTCCTGAGATTCTCAGCACCTGTCTGTTTTTTTCTTTCCCTCCGGAACCTGGGTTCAAATATGAGTGCACTGTTACTGCACTTCCGAGTATGCCATGGGGCGTGTCTGTAAAATATCCTCTCTACGAGGAATCATGAAACACCGATGCCAACAGAGAAACAGTCAGGGCTATTCCTGCCACAGAAAGCACAGGTCGTCTGAAGAAGACTCCTGTTTAGCTTTTTTTTTTTTTTTTTAATATATTTTATTGATTTTTTTACAGAGAGGAAGGGAGAGAGATAGAAAGTCAGAAACATCGATGAGAGAGAAACATCGATCAGCTGCCTCCTGCACGCCCCACAGTGGAGATGTGCCCGCAAGCAAGGTCCATGCCCCCAACCGGAATCAAACCCAGGACCTTTCAGTCTGCAAGCCGATGCTCTATCCACTGAGCCAAACTGGTCTCGGCTCCTGTTTAGCTCTAACTTGGAGGAAAATGCTCCCTGTCTACGAACGGGTTATGAATCACGGCCACGGGCCTGCACATCTGGGGGCTGAGATGCTTCCTCTGGCCTCTCCTTCGGGTGTCCTGGGAGGTCCGGGTGCCGTGACCTGTGCCCAGACACCAGCCCACCATCTCTGCCTGGCAGGGCTGCCAAACGTCTCCAACGCCTGCAGAGCGCCCGGCCTTCTGCCTGGCACGCTTCACGGTGGCACCGCGAAATCAGCTTATTTGTGTGTAAGACACGGTGCCTGCGGCATTTCCCTCCCCGGCAGCGCCAACACGTTCATCCAGCGTCAGGCTGGAAGGGAGCGGGTCATCCCTGTCTGTGGCTGATGACTTCACCCCGTCAATCGCCTGATCTCTGAAAACAGCATCCAGCGTTCTGTTCTGCTATGATAACACATTTCGCTTTTTATTCTAAAACACAAATCGGTGGCTCTTGATTCCAGGTGCCTAACCCTGGAAAACGGTAAACATGTGTGTGTGTGTGTGTGTGTGTGTGTGTGTGTGTTTGTGTGTGTGTGTGTGTGTTTCAAATACTACAGCATTTCTCCATAGAAAACAGGCACCCGGGTTATATAAAAGTGCGTGAAAGAAATGAGTTTCTTTTTTAACATTAAAAACCCTTCAGACATCTGGTTCCGCAGCCCTCAGAGAAAAGAAACGTTTCGCTGGCTGTGTCACTTGTAGTTTTTGTGTTTCTCAAGGGTTTGAGACTTGGTATGATTGTATTAGATATTTTTATCACACGATTTACCTTTCAGAGAGAAAAAGAGAAAAAAGAGGGGAGAAAACTGCATAAAGGGGGAGAAATAAGAGGACGGCTTGCCGAAACCGGTTTGGCTCAGTGGATAGAGCGTCGGCCTGTGGACTGAAGGGTCCCAGGTATGATTCTGGTCAAGGGCATGTACCTTGGTTGCGGGCAGATCGCCACTGTGGGGCGTACAGGAGGTGGCTGATCGATGTCTCTCTCTCATCGATGTTTCTGACTCTCTATCCCTCTCCCTTCCTCTCTGTAAAAAATCAATAAAATATATTTTTAAAAAAGAGAGAGAGAACGGCTTATGTATTGTTGTTATGTGCTCATACAGATGTCATTTAAATTGGACTCTGAAACCCAGCCATCAACAACCAACAAAGCCAATGAAAAGGGTGCAGAGGACCTGGACAGACCTGCTCCCACGGAGACACACAAACGGGCAGCGGACAATCCCAAGATGCCCAACTTCAGGGGCTGTTAGTGAAATGCAAATGGAAACCAAGGTGCCTTTAATTTGTCCAGGTAATAGCTACACACATCAGACCACCTCACCCCGGTCAAAAAGGCTGTTAGCAACAGGAGAAGCGACAGCAAGTGCTGGGGAGATTGAGGGGGGAGAGGGACGCTCCTTCACTGCTGGGGGAAGAGAAACCGGGGCAGCCCCCAGAGATCACATCATGGAGACCCCTCGGACAATTACAAACGGAGTGACCGTGCGACCCAGCGATGCCTCTTCCAGGTGTCTGAGATATTTACAAATATTTACAGTGGTACCTCGAGATACGAGTTTAATTCATTCCATCACCTTGAGGCTTGGGAAACTACGAGATGCTCGAGTCGTGGTAAACGGGTGGGTCATGTGCAGCTGGCCGATCCACGCGATGACTCCTATCTCAACTGTTGCTCGTATTTCAAAGCAAAAATCGCTCGCTCGACGGCTCATATCTCAAAACTCTCGTATGTTAGGGCACTCATATCTCGAGGTGCCACTGTACTCCCCAAAATATATGCGCTCCCAGGTTCACTGCTCAGTTATCCAAACGACTCTTCATGTGGACTTACCATGTTGCCTTAAACACGAGGGTGTAAGGAGACTGGAAAACCAAATCAGAGAGAAATGCATTACACAATGTAGCTTTGCTTTTTTGTCTTTTTAAAAATATATGTGCTTATTGATGTCAGAGGGGAATGGAGAGGGAGAAGGAGAGAGGAACCTCCATGAGGAGAGAAGGGGCTGCAGGTTGCTGTTCGCACCAAGAGCCAAGAGTGGTGTGTCTTCCACCGGATGGAGGCTCTTCACGATGCCTGGCAGAAACTCAAGACCCCGCCCCACCAAGATGGTTTGCGGCCAACAAGGTGCCTCAGAGAGGGATGTGTCAGCGGCTTCCGTTGTTTGGCAGAGGAATTGGGGGAAGATGCCTGGGAACAGGGTGTGACTAGAACAATTAACACCGGGGCTGAAGGAAGGGAAGGAGCCATGTATGATCTGACCTGCCACAGGTGCTGTGCTCCTTATAGCCAGTGTCTTTGGGAATGGATGGGGAGAAAGCGGCGATATTAGCTAACAACTTCCACTGAGGCAACCTATGAGCCGAATATCCAGTTGAACAGGAAGTTCTACTCCTTTGTGAACATACTCTTTGTTTTTAATATATATTTTATTGATTTTTTACAGAGAGGAGGAGAGAGGGATAGAGAGCTAGAAACATCTATGAGAGAGAAACATCCATCAGCTGCCTGCTGTACCCCTCCCCGCACTGGGGATGTGCCCGCAGCCAAGGCACATGCCCTTGACCGGAATCAAACCTGGACCCTTCAGTCCACAGGGCGATGCTCTATCCACTGAGCCACAGCGGTTAGGGCTGCGAACATATTCTTAACAAATGCCTCAGGTCACTGTCCATTATCCAGTGTGAGACTGTAGTTCACGGGCTCTGGAGACTCAGATACCTCTTACTGGGTAAACGTGGGGACATGCAAACTCCTGGAGGTGCTGTTTGCTCCTGTGGCCACAGCGCATAACCACAGCATAATCCTCTGAGGGTTTAGGGGGAGATCGATGAAGATGGTTCCGAGGAAGTGCTCAGCACACAGCAGATAATAACAACACTTCTTGAAAACTCTAAACTAACGGGTAAGTTTTGATGGTTGTTTGCTTGATCAATACTATTTTCTCAAGAACCGTTTTGAGTATTTGAGGTGACATCTGGATTTTTTGAAGATCGTTTAAGGAACTTTGATGCCCATGCAGCGTTATAAGTAGCTATACCAGCTGTACCTCTCTCTTCCCTTATGCATTCAAAAACAAAGAACAGGAAGTGCTCATTTAATCGTCAACTATAAGGTACCAGGAACGTAACAGACGCTTTTCAGGTTGTATCTCATTTAATCTTCAGAACGAATAATTTGTGTCATCTCCGTTTTATGCATGAGGGCACCAAGGCTCTGAGAAACAAAATAGTCTCACATGTTCCAATATTATCCTGGTGATTAAGAGACTAATCTAAGTGAGGCTAAATATTATCATTTTGTAAGTGAAGTAGCTGAGCTCAAATTTTAAATGAGCACCACTCCCCCTGCCATATCCTGCCTCCTTTTACAATTTTCTTAGTTTCACTTGAATGGATAAGAGGGTTCAAGGGAAATATACTTAAAGGGGGAAAAGGCAATTCACTTGGGAAATTTGTTAAAGGTCAAAGGGGGTCATTTAAGAGGGTGCCGGTCTTTCTTTCTTTCTTCCTTCCTTTTTCCTTCCTTCCTTCCTTCCTTCCTTCCTTCCTTCCTTCCTTCCTTCCTTCCTTCCTTTCTTTCTTTCTTTCTTTCTTTCTTTCTTTCTTTCTTTCTTTCTTTCTTGTGTTACATGTGTACATATCTTCCCATTGACCCCCCTCCCATGCACACCCTAACCCCCCCAGTGTCTGTGTCCATTGGTTATTCTTACATGCATGCATACAAGCTCTTTGGTTGATCTCTTATCTCCCCCACCTCCCCCTAACCTTCCCGCTGTAGTTTGACAGTCTGTGTGATGCTTTACTGCCTCTGTGTCTATCCTCTTGTTCATCAGTTTATAATGTTCTTTATTCTCCACCAATGAGTGAGATCATGTGGTGTCGCTGCTCTTGCTAAAGGACCATCACACTCTAAGAGGGAAGGGTGCTTCGCCTTCTTTGTGTTCTTCCGTTAAATTGTGACATTTATTAGAGAGACACCATGTGCTCTGACACCTGCCATCAAGGGCTTCTTTGTGTTACATAACTTGGACCTGTCATACCTCAAGCAAGTTATCCAAACAACTCTTCCTGCGGGACTTATGATATTGCCTCAAACACTACAGTGTAAGGAGACGGGAAAACCAATTCTGAGAGAAATAAGTTACAAAACGTAGCTTTGCCTTTTTGTCTTTTTAAAAATATATATGCTTATTGATTTCAGAGGGGAAGGGAGAGGGAGAGAGAAATAGAAACCTCCATGATGAGAGAATCATTGATTGACTGCCTCCCACACACCCCCTACTGGGGATCGAGTCCATAACTTGGGCACGTGCCCTTGGCCGGAATCAAACCTGGGACCCTTCAGTCCGCAGGCTGATGCTCTATCCACCTAGCCAGACCTACTAGGGTGCTTTTCTTTTTGTCTTAAAGTACCCTGAAAATTACCATAAAATTCCATACACACAGTCAACTTGCTCTAAACTCTAAAAATAAGTTCAATCCCCTGTGTACATTTATTATCACATCGCCTACTTAGCCCAGAATAAGTATTCAATAAACATTTAGCGAATGAATAAAACATAAAATGTAAAGAATGCAGTTTTCTATCTTCCAAACTTGACAAAAAAATCTTCCCATTGAACCATTTTCTATTTAACTTTCTCCATTTTCTTTAACTTAGATTCAGAAAGATTAACTTTTTTATACAGTAGTAGTAACATGATCTGCTCTCAAAAGCTTCTGTAGTAATGACTGATAGTATAAGTTTGATAAGAATTTCAGATACTTAAATATATAAATATGATAGAAATTTTTAAAGTATATAAATATGATAGAAATTTCTATCATATTTATATATTTAAGTAACTGAAATTCTTGTCAAACTTATACTACAAGTATAATCTTGATAAGTTTGGCAATTGAAAATACGTTACATAATAATTAGAAAAATATGAAAACAATTGTGAAGTTAGTAAACAAAACTATAGTTTAATATAAAAATTATAGTTTAGGCCGGGACCGGTTTGGCTCAGTGGATAGAGTGTCTGCTTGCGGACTAAAAGGTCCCAGGTTTGATTCCGGTCGGGGGCATGTACCTTGCTTGTGGGCACATCTCCAGTGTGTGGCGTGCAGGAGGCGGCTGATCGATGTCTTTCTCTAATCGATGTTTCTGACTTGCTATCCCTCTCCCTTCCTCTCTGTAAAAAATCAATAAAATATAGTTTTTAAAAAATTATAGTTTAGTAAAGACTAAACTAGAGGCACTAGAGTATGTGCAGGAAACTGTGCCAGAAGAAAATAACGAATTTGAGTGATGTCTGAAGGAAAGCGGAGAAATGTAAAATAGTTGAACTTCATACAAGAACAGAAACTGGTAAATGTAACAGAAGGGGTTATTAGCACCTGGGCAGAGGGGCACAAGAAGGGAAATGAGAGACATGTGATACTGTCAACAATAAGACGTTGCTTATTATCGAAAACATACTTCTGATATCAAACATAAGTCCATGTAGAGACAGCTGCTTTGGGAGACATACAAATAGTTCCTTCACAATGAACATGCTAATGTCAGAAGGTATTTACCTGATGTTTCTAAATCCCAGAAGGATTACTACACGTTTTCTCAGGATGCTCTGCAAGGGCCTGCGTGTTGTTGACGGCTCCCTTGGCCTTGATGTTAAAGCCTTTCCCACACCTATCTCTGTCTTACCTTTAAAAGGCCAAGGGCACGGAACAGAAACCCTCAGCCTTTGCTGCTGACACTTCTTTTTACAGACAAGAATGGGGCTCCTGCTTACTGCCCCTCGTTCATCCGTGGCTTTGGCAAGTGACTCACTGTTTCCATCACTATTATTTCATAAACATTAATGAGTTTAATGTATTCATAGGCTCACTTCATTGACATCCTTATTCCTAATAGAAATACATTCTCAACCACATTTCTGGCAACCCCTAGCTTAGGACTTTGCTCCTCACATTCATTCTCATTCTCTCTCTCTCTCTCTCTCTCTCTCTCTCTCTCTCTCTCTCTCTCTCCCCCTCTCCCTATACCTCTATCATATTTATATATTTAAGTAACTGAAATTCTTATCAAACTTTTACTACCAGTATACGTTTGATAAGTTTGGCAATTGAAAACACATTAAACATTTCCCTCTCTGACAGGCCCACAGTGGCTGCAACTTCCTGCTGACGAGCTCCGATCAACACAACATCACCGATGTGATGGGCCACCGCGGCGTCCTGAGGAAGGCGGGATCAATGAGGGCCCCTGTGGACTAAACTGGGACCGAGGGCTGGAAAGTGGAGATTCCCCTACATTAGGCTGATGAAGGTGGGTGGCTGGTCTTGCCGGCTGAAAACATACCGCCCTGGTGGTCTTTACTAAAAGGTCAAAAGAGAAAAAAGGATTTGCCAAACAGAGCTGCGTGCTGGGTCGCAGAGAGTGTGTGAATGTGCTAGGGCACAGGTCCAAGTTAGGAGCTGCAGCTGCGATGAAAGCACCACCTGACCATGTTGACAGGACACACGGTTAGTCCTCAACATCTACCTGTTTTCAACACTGGCCGATGAGAAGGTTTAAAGGGGAATGTGCCGGGACTCACCATCCTTGCACCCTTCCCTTCTGATGTAGCGACCAATCCCCGCCATCTCTCCAGGAGATGCCATCGCTTTTGCTTTATTGTTCTTTGTAGATAAAGGAAGCTGAGTTCACTTCCAACTGGCTTTTCCTATCAGAGTGAGTCCATAAGCCACAGGTCATGAAGACAGTATGGAACTCCTGCCAGATGTTTGTATGTCTCCTCCAAAGGTGCATCCAGAACAGGGGGAAGAATCAAGGAATGAGTTTGAGAATCAACTGAGTTAAAACTCCTTGATGAACTCACCCACAGAAGCCTCTCCTTGAGCAGCAGACAAGATGTCTTGGTCTCTAGGAATTAATATACTTCTACTTCCACATATGTAAATTAATTAAATGTTTTTTTTAACTTAATTGAATTGTATTTAACAAAAAATATTCCCATCACGAACATCCGAGACCCAGATAGCTTCCTGAGTATAATCCTTCCAGCCTTTTAAGAAGAAATAAAAACATAACTACATAAACCCATTTGGAGAGCGGAAATAGCACATTTTCTCACTCTTCTGATGAGGGCGTATAAGTTTGATATGAAAACTTGAACAACAGAAAGGAAAACTACACACTAATAACTTTCATAAACATAGAGGTAGAAATCCTACACAAATGATTAGAAATTAATGCCATCGGTGCATAAAAAGGATGATGCCATGGTCACTTGGGGTCTTAAAACCATTAGGCAAGGTGGGGTGAATATCTGGGAACCGATCAGCATGAGTGTTTACTCTGAGGAGTCACCGGAATAGACACCCCCAAGCTGAAACTCTCTTAGCCAGCTTCTGCGCATGTGGAGGGCTGGCACATCTTAGCTTCCTTCCTCTGCAGAAATGCCATGTGGCTGAAGAGATCCACCCATCCAAGTCCCTCTGTGGAAACATCCTGAGTCCTTTGTAAATTTTGCTTCAGTTCAGGAATACAGTGGTACCTCGAGATACGAGTGCCCTAACATATGAGATTTTTGAGATATGAGCCGTCGAGTGAGCGATTTTTGCTTTGAAATACGAGCAACATTTGAGATAGGAGTAATCGTGCGAATCAGCCGGCTGCACACGACCCACTAGTTTACCTCGACTCGAGCTTCTCATAGTTTCCAAAGCCTCAAGGTTATGGAAGGAATTAAACTCTTATCTCGAGGTACCACTGTACTTGATAAGACCATCACAGATCCTCAGCCGCCCATGGAATGGCTAAAACCTTTGTTCTTACTGGAGTGCAGTCAAATAGTTCTACTGCCCAATCACTGCTTTCTTTACCTCTCCACATGTTTTTTATCTTAGGAACATCCCTTTACACACACTCTGTATGGCAAATCTACATCTCAAAATCTGTATCTTAGGGGATCTGTCCTGTGACATTACATGAACAAGTACAAGGGGAAGAGGTATCACCTGATATTCTCAACAGGTTCTTAAAGTGCAGTTGAAACCAATTCAACACTCATTCTTTGATAGTGTCTCCTAGGAAACAAGAAGAGAGGGGCATGTCTAAAGATGAAGTATCTGTAGTGAAAACTAAGGGGACTTCGTATGGGAAGAGCTCTGGAGAAGTTTCGCCTCTGGTATCTAGCTATAGTTGCCCACTCATGCAAATTCTATTCCACACTGTACTCCAACCCAACTGAAGTGGGCACACTTTTTCTATAAAAGACCAAAGAGTAAAGAGTCAGGCTTTGCGCATCATGAGATTTTTGTCACAACTACAGTGGTACCTCCAGATATGAGTTTAATTCGTTCCGTAACCTTGAGGCGTGGGAAACTATGAGACACTTGAGTCATGGTAAGCTGGTGGGTCGTGTGCAGCTGGCCGATCCGCGTGATTACTCCTATGTCAAATGTTGCTCATATTTCAAAGCAAAAATTGCTTGCTAGACGGCTCACATCTCAAAAATCTTGTATGTTAGGGCACTTGTATCTCGAGGTACCACTGTACTCACCTTGGCTGTTGTAGAATGAAACTGAGGTGAAATAAAGGTTGGGCATTCCTACATTCTAATAAAACTCTGTTTATAGAAACAGATGCTGGGTCATGTCTGACTTGTGGGTCATTGTTTATCAACAGCTATTCTAAGAGGCCTATTGAGTAAAATCAAGCAATAAACATAATTAAAAGTCAGAGGTTGAAAGAAAATAAAAAGAAGGAAGAATGGAACAAAAGACTAAATGAATAACTCTTCACTTAGAACATCTTAAAGAATTTAGAATACCAAATGTTAGAATTCTTACGTTTAACTGATAAAATGCCAAAATACAAAAATTATTTATCTTTCCATTTCCAGTATGAATAGGATAGCCCAGACAGATGTACCCAATGATCACACATGAACTCTGGACAGAAAAATAAACGGAAATAACAACAACCAGAACAAAGCTCCATTTAGACATTGAAAAGCCAACTTGAAAGCAGATACAAATTACAGACTTGGGAGAAGTGAAAGGCACTGGGTGGTTTTTCCACTTTTGTAGATTTTTGCTAATGTTGCATCCCCATCAGTTCTAGCAGGAACAGTTAATCTATAATAATAAAAGTGGAATATGCAAATCGACCGAATGGTGGAACAGCAGAGAGAGCGTCTGGATGACCATTTTAAGACACATACTGGTGCCAGGCCAGCCAAGGCGGGTGCGATGCAATGCGATTGGTTGGGGGGCTTCGCCATCACCCCTCTGCAGAGGGAGGCCCGGGCTACCTGGCCTGTGCAGCTGCGAGAAGGTGCAGGATAGACTGAGGGCCCCCTCCCCCTCCCACCTT
>PVJN01034780.1:0-22542 GCA_004026805.1 Lasiurus borealis | reverse complement strand
AATCCAGGACTCCTGGCTTCCAACTGCTCTCCTGCCTGCCCCTAACCACTTCTGCCTGCCAGCCTGATCACCCTCTAACTACTCCCCTGCCAGCCTGATTGATGCCTAATTGCTCCCCTGCCAGCCTGTTTGCCCTTAACTGCCCTCCCCTGTGGGCCTGATCACCCCTAACTGTCCTTTTTTACAGGCTTGTCACCCCTAATTGCCTTCCCTTACAGGCTTGGTCATCCCTAACTGCCCTTCCCTGCAGGCCTGGTCATTCCAACTTCCCTCCTTTGCTGGCCTGGTCAATCCTAACTGCCTTCTGCCCTCCCTTGCAGGCCTGGTCTCTGATAACTGCCCTTCCCTGCTGGCCATCTTGTAGTGGCCATCTTGTGTCCACATGGGGGCAGGATCTTTAACCGCATGGAGGAAGACATCTTGTGTGTTGCAGTGATGGTCAATCTGCATATTGATAGGATAGAGGCCTAGTGCACAGGTGGGGGCCAGCTGGTTTGCTCTGAAGGGTGCCCTGGATCAGGGTGGGGTTCCCTTGGGGCATGGAGTGGCCTTGGCGAGGGGCTTGTGGTGGTTTGCAGGCTGGCATTGCCCCCCAGCAATCCAAGCAGAGGCTCTGGTATCTGGGATTTATGTATCTTCTATAATTGAAACTTTGTAGCCTCAAGTGGATGCTTGGGCTGGCCAGGGTTTGCAGAAAGCTTGGCTTCCTCTATCTCTGGGGAAACCCAAACCTCCCTCCTGCTGTCTCCATGGCCACAGCCAACTTGGTTGGGTTAATTTGCATACTCACTCCTGATTGGCTAGTGGGCATGGCTTAGGGTATGGCTTATGAGTGTTATGGAGTGATGGTTAATTTGTATCTTATTCTTTTATTAGATAGGATTTTTTGTACTTTTTCTATGAGTAGCTAGTTCTTTTTCTAATAACATAGTAAGCTTTAATTTTACATTTTGCATCCCTCTTTAGTTCACTCAATATTCCCTATATCTTTTTCCTTACCCTGAGCTGTGGGCCAGGGTCACATACTTTCTCCTACTTTTAAGTTTTTGTTAGCAGGGTTGAGCTGTAAGATAGTTGTTATGTCTCACATTGTTCTTGAGGTTAAGCTCAAGAACAATGTGAGACATAAGATATCATTTCTGAGTATGTGCTATTTTGAATGATTCAAATTGGTGTTTTCCTACATTAATGTGGCTAGAATTTTATGGGGATTATACCACGTATAATCCCCAAGTGTTTCAAATAAGGAATAGTTGTAATACAGAGGACTGGCCTCAAATTTATTTTCTGACACTTTAAAAATAATCAGAGAATATTAGGACTCCCAATAGTATCAAATCTTAGACTCAGCATTCTCCTGCCATTCTTCTTCTTTTTTTTTTAAACTTGTTGAATTTTTTTTAATCAGTCCTTGTTTTGTTATTCTGAACATAAAATCATGCTGATAAGAGCTCCCCTTGACAAAATGGAAGTTCAAAAATAACTGGTGTGGAGAAAGGCTTTGCTTTATGGGTGTTCAGACTTAACAAGTCAGATACAGTGAAGACATACCTTCTAAATTGTTCAGAGTTGGAGAACTAGGAGAATCTTTCTCCCGCCAAATCTTTGAGGTTGTCATAATTCCCTCAGTCCCTGGGCAGTGTGCAGTAAGTAGGCTTGGCATGTCACAGATTCTCAGATAAGGTGATTAAAACTATGTTCTGCCTACATTCTTTTAGGGTGTGCCTGGAATTCCTGGTGCAAAGGGTACTGCAGGTGAAAAGGTAAAAGAGAGTCTTTTAATTTAATGCCTTTTTAAAATTTCTTTATTTTATTAACACATTTAGTTACCATTTTTAATATTTACAACCTGCCTTTTATTTTATATTTGATACTAAGGAGAAATTAAAAAGCTTTAAGACTTCAAATGCTAATCTCTTTGCCAGCTGTAGAAAGAATACTTTGAAAAAATGTTGCTGATCAGATTTCCTTCTAGACAGTGCCATCTTTTGCTAGTGTAAAATAGAGAAAGTTTTACTCTAGTAAAAGTTTTACACAAGTAACATAAGGTAGACATTATTAAGCCATACAAATTATGACAGAGAATAATATTACGATGGTTAAGCTTACACTGAAAAAGATGTTAGGCATCTCTTGTTCACATACTGATCACCTAGTGCTTATATTTGTGTATTATTATTTTTAATAGGTGAAAGAAAAAATCGATAAAATGTGAATAATGTAGAAGTTGGGTACTATTAGGTAACATGGCTATAGCCCTCCAATCATATTGGTTCACAGTGTGCTGACCAGAGCTGTGCCTTGAAAATGGATGGTGAGAGATAGATGGGGAGATGGTGTCCCCAGACCTTTGCCTTCCCTGGAGCTTGCTGGGAGGGTTTCTCAACAGCACATCCTCTCATATTTCCTCATGTTGACATAAGTGTTTATAATTTGGATAGTGTCAGTATCAGGTAAAAGGGCTCTAAGAGGTATATTGGAGGTAAAAATGATAGAGGAGACATAAAATTAATATAATAAATAAAGAAAAACCTTCTCATATTCTTGTCAGTCTAAAGGCATTTGACATTTGACCTTCATTTTTTTGGACACCTTTCTTATACAAGACATCCCCGGACTGGGTGAGACAGATGGATGATTATGCTTACTTACTGTCTGAATTTTGCTACATTTTACATTTAGGGTAACACAGGTGCTCCAGGGAAACCTGGCCAATTGGGAAATTCAGGCAAACCGGTAAGATACCATAAGTTCTTCCCACACATTATAACTTGTAATAACTAAACAAGGGATTAGGGAATGTTAACTTTTCCTCTACCTGCTTTCCTCCTAATAGGGCCAACAGGGGCCGCCAGGAGAGGTGGGACCCCGAGGACCCCAGGGGCTTCCTGTGAGTATTCCTTTCCTTAGGACCCTCCCAAAGTGACTTCTCAGAGCTTTGCTTGGCATTCATCCATCCATCCATCCATCCATCCATCCATCCATCCATCCATCCATCCGCCAATGCCTCCTGATGTTTGAATATGTGCTAGTCTATATAGTCAATGAAATGGGAAAGCTATTTAGAACTACAATGTACTTGCTTTTTGAGAAAGTGGAAATGAAGATGAACTACTTAAAAAAAGCATGACAATCTTTTCTGCTCTCATTTCATGTTAAGGAAATATTTTAGTGTGATAAAAAACAACTAAATCAAGAAAGAACTCATATACTATGTAATACACCCAGTGAAAGCATATAATTAATTGATTTTTAGTATATTTACAGACTTTTGCAGTCACTGTCACAGTATATTTCAAGACATTTTTATCACCCCCCCCAAAAGAAACTATATTCACTTGTAGTCATACAACTTACCCCTGAATCCTCTCAGCCCTACGCAACTGCTAAACTGTTCTGTCTCTAAAGATTTGCCTGTTCTGGAAATTTCATATAAATAGGATTATGCAATATGTGAGTATTTAAATGATTGGCTTCTCTCATTTGCATGTTTTCAAGCTCATCTATGTTGCACCATGTATCAGTACTTCATTTTTATTATTAAATAATATTTAATTGCATGGATATACCACATTTTATTCATCCATTCATTCATTGACAAACATTTGGGTTATTTCCACTTTTTGGCCATTACGAATAATGCTGCTATGAATATTTTTTCTACAAGTTTTTGTTTAGACATTTATTTCTATTTCTCTTGAGTATGTAACTAGGATTAGTGGATAACTCTGTTTAATCTTTTGATAAAATGGCAGACTTCTTTCATTGTGAGTTTGCAAATATCTGTGTTGCAGCAAATATAGCAATGTATATCTTCTCAATAGATACAACTTAACCCTCAGAGAGAAACTGATGAGGAAATTAAACATTAGGCACTTCAATTTAACTTTAAAAAATTATCTCTCACTTTCTACTAGTAAGTTCTTCTTTTTGAAAGCCTGCTGGGTAAGAAAAAGAACTCCAGCTGGGAAAACAGAAATATGTTCAATTATTGTTACTTATTTCTTGTAAAGCATTTCTTGAGCATGATGAATTAGGGTTTTCATGCTTTAGGAGAGTGAAATGTCCCTTCTCACAGATACCTGTCACCTGACGTCTACCAGGTGGTTTCCATAAGTTCCTCTGCAGCCACAGAAACCAGCTCCTGCTCCTCACTGTGCTCCTGGCTCGCTCACTCCTCACTTATCCTTTCCTTCTCTCTTACTCAGAGCCTGTGACTATCTAATAAAAATACTTACATTAGTCTGTCAAAGCAATGCAGTTACAGCTAGGTCACACTTCCATAACCATGAAGATGCTATGTGACTAACTCACAAAGATTTAACAGTGTGGGAGAGGGCACTGGGACTTTGAGAATACTGAACATCACATCTAGTTTTCACTTGCTAGAGCAGAAAACTGTATCTCGGAGCATCTGCTGTGTGCCAGCACCCTGCACCGATACAAAAACTGATACAGGTAGAGAGGGCCTGGCCCCTCACCAGCAAAGTGCCACAGGATGTATAAAGCAACGAATGAGAGGCAGAACTGCAGGAGGAGGCAAGGTGGTGTGTGTGTGTGTGTGTGATGTGTGTGAGTTTAATATTCTCATGTGAGGAGCAGCAAATCCCAGAGGAAATTATGCCTTTGCAAGGTTTAAGGATTTGATTTTTGAGTTTTTATGAATCCAAATTGGTCGTGTCACTGAGGCTCAAAGCTTTGGTATTCTTCTTCACATTTCCTATGTCCAGTAGGACCTTTTGTTTCTATTGCTTCCTTTTCTAAGCCCTGTTATAGTCCACTCTTCTCTTCCTGCCCTCCTTTACCATCTTGGCTCAGATCATTCACTGCTGGTGGGATTATTTCAGTCGTCTCCTGATTGGCCTTCTCAGCTCGTCTTTCCTTCGTCTCCCAGTGTCTCCCAACAGGGTACTTGGTATTGCGGCTGGGGTGGGTCTTCGTTTTCCAGGACTCCTGTACATTGCAGGGTGTCTGCATCTCTGATCTCCACTGTGGAATCCCAGAAGTGTCCCCACAGTCAGGAAACAAACAAAAACGCCAAACACAATTCTGAAGACCTGGGGCACGGCAGCGCTCCAAGTCGGCACACACCTCCCTGCTGCTGGTCTTCCCAAAGTGCAGCTTAAAAATCGTTAACCCATTTCCCCTGAAAGTAACAGCAAGTACAATAGCCTAAACCGCCTGTTTATGCCTGCATTTTCCTTTCATTTTCTGCCTTGTTCAGAGCCTGTGCTCAAGTCCATGCTAATTGCCTCATACTCTCTGCACTTCCCCACCCTGCCTGCTTTCTTCTGTTACACCTTTCTTCTTCATTCCTCTGGCTCAACTTCCCACATATCTTCTGAGGTGTAACTGAAATGTGAATTCCACAGTGAAATTATCTCTGATTGTGCCCTGTCCCCCAGTGAGATGTGGCCTCTCTTTATTCTGAACCCCTTCACCCTTGGCCCATTCCCACTCCACGCTGTGGAAACTGCTGGAAGGCAGGGACATGTCTGACCCATCTTCTGAATCTTACATCTCTTTACTCGGTGTCTGCCTTAAAGTAGTAAAAATTTCTTGAAAAGAGCTGAAGTGGAGGTACCATAAATCTTGCTATGCTGCTTATGTAATAATTGACTTCTCACCTGCTATAAATTTTTCAGGAGTGTCATGAGAGGTTATAAAATATTCCAGTTCTGGAGCAGAGCTTCTACACCAAATTTTCTTACTGAAAGATACATTTGTTTTTTTCATGTTACATCATTAAATTCAGTTTCATAGACAAGTTCACACATTTTCAACTAGTCCTCACAAGTCGGATCAGTTTTTTTCTGCAAATCTCATACTGAGAAGCTGAATAGAAGGAAACAAAACCCATTTCTAATATGCTCTACTAATGGATCAGAGCTCATTGGAACCCGTCTTTGAAATTAAGTGGCATTCCCCCCTTTCCCCATCATCGTTCCATTAACTTTTGCCAATACTACAGCAAAAAAAAAATTTTTTTTGAATTTTTTTGCTATCTCCTGTGATTATATGTGAGCATATTCCTTTACCACTAGGACCATTCCTTTACCATTCTAGCCCTCACCATGGCATATCACTTGGTTTATAACTGGGTTTAGGTGGCAAGTGACTGGGACCTCTGATTTGGTCCAACTATGATGTGGTTCCTGCTCCATTTCTCTCTTCCAGGCCTCTCAGAACTAGCCAGGGCTTTTGCTGGGAAGGGGGGGGGGAGGGCGGAATAGGGGGTTGGGTTCCTCGGATCTCATGATTTTTAATGGGGTGAGTGTCATGCTGGTCTCCCTCGTTTTCTGAAGATTATATAATCCTGGGGAAGTCTGAATCATGTTTCTTTTTTTTTCTTTATAGATTAAGGTATTACATAAGTGTCCTATCCCCCCATGGGCCCCCACCCCACCCCTCCGCTCATGACCTCACTCCCCTAGTTTCTATGTCCATTGGTTAGGCTTATATGCATGCATACAAGTCCTTTGGTTGATCTCTCCTCCTTACCTTCCCCTTCCCTGCCTTCCCTCTGAGGTTTGATAGTCTGATTGATGATTCTCCGTCTCTGGATCTGTTTTTGTTCATCAGTTTATGTTGTTCATTATGTTCCACAAATGAGTGAGATCATGTGATATTTATCTTTCTCTGACTGACTTGTTTTGCTTAGCATAATGCTCTCCAGGTCCATCCATGCTGTTACAAATGGTAGGAGTTCCTTCCTTTTAATAGCAGCATAGTGTTCCATTGTGTAGATGTACCACAGTTTTTTAATCCAATCATCTGCTGATGGGCACCAAGGCTGTTTCCAAATCTTAGCTATGGTAAATTGTGCTGCTCTGAACATAGGGGTGCATATATCCTTTCTGTCTGGTATTTCTAGCTTCTTGGGGTATATTCCTACAAGTGGAAGCACTGGGTCAAAAGGGATTTCCATTTTTAGTTTTTTGAGGGAACTCCATTCTGTTTTCCACAGTGGCTGCACCAGTCTGCAGTCCCACCAGCAGTGCACGAGGGTTCTTTTTTTTTCTGACCTCTCACCAGCACTTCCAATTTGTTGATGATTGCCATTCTGACAGCTGTGAGATGGTACCGCATTGTCATTTTGATTTGCATCTCATGGATGATTAGTGACTTTGAACATGTTTTTATATATCTCTTGGCCTTCTGTATGTCCTCTTTCAAAAAATATCTATTTAGGTTCATTGCCCATTTTTTGTTTGGGTTGTTTATCTTTTTTTTTTGTTAAGTTGTATGAGTTCCCTATAAATGTTGGAGATTAAACCCTTATTGATAACATTGGCAAATATGTTCTCCCATGCAGTGGGCTTTCTTGTTGTTTTGTTGAGGGTTTCTTTTGCTGTGAAAATGCTTTTTATTTTGATGTAGTCCCATTTGTTTGTTTTCTCTTTAGTTTCCATTGCCCTAGGACCGTCTCGGTGAAGATACTGCTTCGGCATATGTCTGAGATTTTGCTACCTGTGGATTTCTCTAAGATTTTTATGGTTTCCCATCTTACATTTAAGTCCTTTATCCATTTTGAGTTTATTTTTGTGTATGGTATAAGTTGGTGGCCTAGTTTAATTTTTTTTTGCAACACCATTTATTGAAGAGACTGTCTTGATTCCATGGTATGCTCTTGCCTCCTTTGTCATATATTAATTGAGCATAGTGGTTTGGGTCAATTTCTGGGTTCTCTGTTCTATTCCATTGGTCTATATGTCTGTTCTTGTGCCTGTACCAGGCAGTTTTGAGAACAGTGGCTTTGTAATACAGCTTGATATCTGGTACTGAGATCTCTCCTACTTTGTTCTTCTTTCTCAGGTGAATTGTGTTTCTTAAAGTACTCCCCACTCTCCACCCTATTTTCAACAGCCTCAAGCACAGAGGTTCTCATAGGGTATGTTGTTGAGTGATTTAAGCTGTCTTTCTATCCCACCCAGGCCCCAGAATGTTACTCCTGTCAATAATTTGTGAAACAACTGTGATGGCTATCATTTAGACAGATTTTTATCTGTGCATGAGGGAATATTTAAACCTACACCAGAGAGAAACAGAAACTATGTAATTTTGTGAAATTGAATATCTTTGTGCCAAATCTAAAAAGTTATTGTGGTAGGACTAATGTGATATTTTGAAATTAATATGTAAATAGGTATGTAAAAACAACATTGATAGAAATTATAATTGATTTTCTGGCTTACTCAGCATTTTTTCTTTTGCCAAAGAGAGGCACTTAGTGTAGTGATTTATATTTCCCACTTCTAAAATTGGCAAGGTACTAAAGATAATGTTTATCCTTCAGCTAGTTAGCATTTTGGGTAATAAGACAAATATAATCACCATCACAGTCTAGAGCACAATGAAATAAAAATCCATTTTTTGTGGGGGAGAGTAAAATAATTATGACAATGCAAGTATTTTTTTGCATTATTTTAAAAGTTTAATAGTTTCATTTTTTAAAGGAAGACTTCCAAATAGAATTATTTTTCTGTATTTACTGAAATGAGTATTTCTGAGTAGCTCCCACTATAGTGAGTCTTCAAATAAGATCAGTTTAATCATTGTCATTTCCTCATAACATTGATGAGATGCTATAGGAACTTAACTCTCGTTCATATCCATTAGCCTTTTATTATACATTGCTTCACCTAAAATTGCAGAACCTTTTGATGGTGTTAAGTGAGAATCTTCTGTACTTGCTTTTAAAGAAAAGTGCCCTCCTGCTAATCAATGATCTTAACAGAAACTCAAGAAATGAGAGCCAGAGACTCATTTTGTCCAACCACAACTTGTGCTTTTAAAGAAACATAAGAGAGTTGATAGGCAAAAAACATGTAATCATTCAATTAAAAAACAATTTTGACTATTTTTCTTTAATCTTTGAATGAAAACACTGATAAAAATAATAACACTTCTATAAACTTCCTAGGAGCCAGACACTGTTCTAAGTGCTTCATGCATCTAATCAATCCTCTCATATAGGCACTGTTTTTAAGCCCCACTTTCTAGATGAGGAAAGTTTGCCAGGTGTTAGCTGATGTACGGGAAGCCAGAATTCAGCCCTGGCAATGGGCTCAGTGCCCATACCTCACCTCTACCCTCAAATGCCTCCCTGCTCAAGTCAAGGCTCCCCAGGATGGTATAACTTCTTATTTGAAGTTAGCTTGCCAGATTCCAGTGGTTCAAGACATATTTAGCAAATTTTAGTATTCATAGAACTTTTAAAGTGAGCATTTATCAAAAGTCTAAGTCAGTGGTCGGCAAACTCATTAGTCAACAGAGCCAAATGTCAATAGTATGAAAACTGAAATTTCTTTTGAGAGCCAAATTTTTTAAACTTAAACTTCTTCTAATGCCACTTCTTCAAAAGAGACTTTCCCAGGCTGTAGTATTTTGTGGAAGAGCCACACTCAAGAGGCCAAAGAGCTGCATGTGCCAACCATGGGTCTAAGTAAAACTCGTAAAGACAGATGAACACAACATAAGCCCAAACAGATTCTTAAGTTTTACTCCAGGCTTGCAGGATCAGAATCTGAGGGAGAAGGGTGGAATATGAAGGGGATTGGGGAGAGGGACTGGTGGAAGATATCCAGTTAATACATTTCTAAAAAGCCCTCCAGATTCTGATGCACAGCCAAATTCAGGAATCACTGATCGAGGATCTGCATCTTTTTTTTAAGCCTTGCTTGGACTCTTAAATAGCGATGAACTGGCTGATGTGTCTGAACATGTCAGAGATATACTAGTATGTGGTGGCACAGAGCATCCAAGAGCAAATTATAGCCTTCTATTATGGTGTTTACATTTTTATTTATTTTACTTATTTTTTAAATATATTTTGTTGATTTTTTACAGAGAGGAAGGGAGAGGGATAGAGAGTTAGAAACATCGATGAGAGAGAGACATCAATCATCTGCCTCCTGCACACCCCCTACTGGGGATGTGTCCGCAACCAAGGTACATGCTCCTGACTGGAATCGAACCCGGGACCCTTCAATCCACAGGCTGATGCTCTATCCACTGAGCCTAACCGGTTTTGACTGGTGCTTACATTTTTAATGGTAGGATTTTGCCTTTTCCCTCCTGGTTTCTTCATTTCTCTTATAAAAAAGTTGTAACTCTTATTGTCATGGGGTGTATAGATAGTAGCCACTAGGCAGAATAACCATTTCCCTACCAGTCTCCCTCACCCTCATCTGAGAATGTGTTTATCATCACATCTGTTGAAATATAGGAGATTTAGCATTTATTTAGCACACTTGTGGTTACCAGGTCAGGGTGAATTGCTCTCTGCAGAATATGTTTAGTTTACTCTATATTTTTAGAGATTACTGTGTATATCTTGATTATTCATGTTTATCTTAGTTACAAATGAAATTCCAGAACTTGGAGAAAGATCATGCATGTTTTTGGAATACCTAGAAATGTTAGGAATGGCCATTAGAAAATCTTGCCCTAATGCTTTGTTTGTAGCTGTTTGGTCATTGTTGTAAAAACTATCATTACTTTTTTTTCCCACAGTGAGTTGATTTGCATAGAAATAAGTACGTTTAGAATGGCCAAGGATTTGTAGGATGAAAGTGAGATGAAAATGAGGAGCCATGTGCTATTTGTGCAGTAACAGAGGAGTAAATGCCCATAATCTCACCGATCCTTCCTCAGGTCCTACGTGTATTGGGCTGTCATGTGTATACAAGTTCAGCAAAGCAGGTTTTCTACACTAGGGTTCTGAGCCACTCATATGTATTACAAAGGGCCTGCCAGTGGTTGAAAATTACTTATGAACTGAATAATTAGAGCTCACTGAAGACAGAGAAAATAAGATTCCAGCAGAGAAAATTCTTGTCTTTGACTGGAAAGATAATGAATCTCTCCAAAAATAAATGAAAGGTTATACAATCCTTTATTTTGATTTAGCTCTTTTGTTGTGGAAGAGAAAAAAGGTACTATATTCATCATCTTTATTTTGGGTAAGATGGTATAATGGCTCATTTATTTAGAAGTGAATTCTTGAGGTTGGGTCAAGAGCTGAGTTCCTCCTTTCTGATATGATTATTTTCTTCACCGATGACTACTGATTCTTTTGTGAATTAAATTTATGTTAGCCCAATGAAATTTAGGATCTCAATCATGATGCAGTTCAGAAATTATTTGAAAATGCCAAAAGAGCAAATATACTGAAGAAAATCTCCCTTGAACTTTGAAGTGCTGGGTCAAATTAATGGGTGGAACCTAATATTCTATTTATAGGTGAATAGAAGAATCTATCACAGTGATTGGTTTTCATTTAGGTTTATATCATAGGCACTGTCTCTGGCTTCCAAGCTTCTTACATGGTTAAGGACCAATGTGTTATCCAAATTCATACACTAGTCAGGTTGCTTATATAAACATTTTGGAAAGTATTTGCCCTGACAGGATGGCTAAGTCGGTTGGAGTGTCAACCTGAACACAAAAGGTGCTGGGTTCAATTCCTGGTCAGGGCACATATCTAGGTTGTGGGTTTGACCCATAGTAGGGGCATGTACAGAGGCAACTAATTGATCTCTCTCTCTGTCTCTCTCCCCCTCCACCCGCTTCTTTCCCCTCTCAAAATCAATAAAAAGATAAATTTTATCCTTGGGTGAGGATTAAAGAAAAGAAAAAAATTTGGAAAGTATTTAAAAGCATTTCATTTAAATCACCTATAAGTCATGTGAAATTACTGCTACAAAATTATACCTCATAGCTAGAAACCGGTAATTTGGCAAATATTTCTTAACCCCTTTAGAGAAATTGAAAGTTCTGTAAATTTATGGATCCTGACACCTTGTTCAACTTATAGATGAATGAATAGCATATGGGTCAGGTCGGGATAATCTTATCAGAAGCACTTACAAATATTAAATACTAATACGAAATTGTCATATCATTTTAAAGAAAAACAAACTTTCATTTTTAAAGCATGGTTCAGTGATTATTTATCCCATAACCTCAGTGTTTAGCTTAGCTGAACATGCTTAGAAATAAAACAAGCTTTTATCAGACTGCAAAAAAACTATATGAAGTTCTCAGGAAAGAAATGGAAGAGTTCATGTGTCTCCTCAAAGTCCTGAATGTTTCAAATGAAAATCTAACTTGGCTCAGAAAATGAAATTAGAGTGCTGCTTTGGTATGTCTTTATTATAAATTGTACTTTTCAAAGTGTTAATCTTTTAAGACACATTTAAGACCTGAGTAGAGCAAAGAATTTTTAATTTCAGAAACTATAAATTTCAACTATCTATGTCTTTTCAAAGTTGCAATAGTAATTTAAAGGCAAACTTTCCTGTCTTTGTCTCTTTTTTACTCTTTTTAGGTTCAAGATCATTTGCCAGATATTGTTTTAAAATGTACTGTTTACTGAGTTTTAGGCATTGTGTGGAATTCAAAAGTAATGTACCTATACCTCAAGAACAGTCTAAATGTGAGGATAAAATATGTACATAAAGAACCATAACAGAAGTTAGGTGGTTATTTAGATGCTGAAAATTACTGCGTGCATTTCATACAGATGTACCAGTTATTTCTAATGGTCTGAAACCACAATGAACAGCACTGATGACATTCGCTGAGGGATGAACACTGAAGAGGTTGAGGCATTTGAAACAAAGGTGTCTGCCTTTAGTCGAAGATGTGAATAATGACATATTTAAACAAAACCCTTGGTAGGATATTGTTCTATCGGCATGGTAATTAAGCATTTGAATGTTGGCAAACGATCCAGCTGACAATCACGTTGTGTTTTTCCAGGGCAGCAGAGGAGAAGTAGGACCCATGGGACCCCCAGGCCTACCAGGTAAACTGGTAAGTCATGTTTTCGGTCTCCAGCAGTTTGTTTGTTTCGTATAAAACACAATGCATTTTACAAAATAAGCAAGGAGAGAAAAACGACTTACAAAGGGCAATTTAATCATCCTTTCTTGATTTTTATTGTTTACGTGAAGATGTGAAAAAACTTAATGGGTAATTTCAAACTATATTTGAAATACCCTCCGAGGGCATTTTAATCAGTGTGGTTTGAAGCATACATTTTAAAACCAGGAGAGACATCAGTAGCTACATTTGGCCTCTGGTTGTTCTTGGAATGGAAGAGAACTGTGCTGAATGGTGCCTTTTCCTCCTCCAGCTGAGCTTGTTTACACAGCAAGAGGAGCAGTGGCCTGGCAGGGGTAGACTCAAAGAGCCCACTGTTGGAAGGAGTGCAAACTGGGGAATGAGGAGCTCAGAGGTGGGGCAGAGGGGGTGGGGAAGCTGGTCTCTCTTCTCCTGAGAATGTGGGAAAGAGACAAGTTTGAGGAACAGAGCGAAACCAACCACACAGCTCATTAATTTTAGACAGGCATCAACACACCCAGGGCCTGTGTGCTTTCAGTGTTGAAGCAACAGTGATTCTGGGGACATGGTGTTTGCTTTTCAGGGTTCTCCTGGTAGCCCTGGCCTCCCTGGCTTGCCTGGCCCCCCCGGACTTCCTGGAATGAAAGGTGACAGGGTAAGCTTTCTAGTCCTCCAAAAGGTCCCTTGTTTGGAAGGGATTTCTACTATGCTGAGAAACCAATCTGCTTTTGGCTTTGCTTTTAGAAAGTTCTAAATTTTTTTGAGTTTATCACAGAGAGCTATCCAAGAAATGTATTTGAAATTACTGAGAGTTGAGATTAGAAAGCCAAAAAAAAACCTATTAATATAATAATTTATCAGGAGGGGAAAAATGGAAGAAAGTAAAAATTTTTGTTGTAATCATACTCTCTATTTAGATCTGAATTTACATTCTTACTAGACAAATTGTACATAAATGGGATCAAAGAATGCCCCAAGTTGCCCCAACGCCCTGGGTGGGACAATTGCCTGTTTCTCTAGGTCTTACCTGATCTTGTTAGATGGTGAGAGGAGATGTTCTCTTCTTTCACAATATTTGTATTTGTGCTTATGCACCAGCCCAATAAAGGGGATTGATTCATTTCAGATTATATAGATAAAAATATTAAAATACTGAAAAAGTATTATATTTCATGCGTTACAGGGTGTAGTTGGTGAACCTGGTCCAAAGGGTGAACAGGTAGGTCCTATTTGAATGGTAGTATAAATGTAGGGTTTAATGTGCATGATTATGCTCTACCAGCAGGGGGAAGCAGCTGGTTTGTGGGTGTGATTAAAATGTTGGGAGGCCAGTGATTTTTCTCAATGTGTTTCACCGTGAGTGAACCTAGAGTTTGGTTTGGACTGTAGCCTTATTCACTGTATTAATAAGCTGAAGCTAATGATGGCTCTGCTTCCAGAGCTACACATTTTCCTTCCTTTGAAAAAAGTGGCCCTGCCTCTCTCCTTCACCAAATTGGTTTATTCTGATGAAGCCTTCCATAGCCAGGCAATAATGTTTTAAGTTTCTCTGTATCAAGGAATTAGCAAGTAAACTATGCATATGAATTAGAATCAGTCCTTTCTCTGAAGATCTAATTTTATACTGTAAGAGCCCTTTGTCAAAGATTACCTAATTATAAGATTGCCGAATACACTCAGTAATCCTAAATTTTAGTAGAAACTCAGCCTCACCTCTGGCTTTTCTCTAGGCCACTTTCTTTTGGTTTTCTTCTCACATATGGATTCTTTTAAATTTTATTTTTCAACTACAGTTTACATTCATTATTATTTTATATTAGTTTTAGGTGTACAGCATATAAAATGCTCCCCTTGATATTTCCAGTACCCACCTGTCTAGGCCATTTAATTAATTCATTAACTAATTAACTAATTTTTAATCTTTACTCAAGGACATACTTAAAGAGGAAGGGAGAGATAGATAAAGAGACATATCATTGTGAGAGAGAAATATTAATCAGTTAACTTCCGTACATGCCCTAACAGGGGATTGAACCCCCACCTAGGTATATGCCCTGACTAGGAATCCAACCAGCAACCTTTTGGTGCATAGGATGACACTCAAACAACTGAGCCACTTTGGCCAGGATAGGCCATTTTCTGATTTGGCCTGGCCACCGGCAGCTAGATTAGAAAGCCCCTGAGAGCATTTTGTATTTCTGCATGATCCTGGAAGCAGTGTGGCCATTTTGATGAATGTTCATTAATGTTGACTAAGCCAGGGGACTAAGAATTTTCAAATGTGACTTTTAAATTTTCAAATGTGACTTAATTTTTAGGGTGCCGCTGGTGAAGAAGGTGAAGCAGGAGAAAAGGGTGAACTTGTAAGACATGTTTTTTTCTGGTTAATGATGGCAACTTACTGATTTCAAACTGTATTACAACATATATTTTTTCTTTTCTCTGCCCATCTTATCTTTTTTGTCTTCTTTAAAATTTAAGATGTTTCTTATATATCATAACAAATGACTCTCCCAGATTACAGCCAAGATCAAGTAAGGCAGAGGGGAAACATTCAGTTGGTGATGGACTAGCCTTAAACCTTTAGAGAACAAAGTGTTCCTGTTCCCTCAGACATGGTGAATTCTCCTGTGAATTTATATCTAGACGTAGAATATGTATATATATATCCTGTATAATAAAGAGGTCATATGCCAATTGACCATCACACCCTTACAAGATGGTTGCCTACAACCAGGCCTGCAGGAGGGTTAGTGAGGAATGACCAAACAACTGAACAAGCACGCTGCATGGGGCAATCAGGCTGGCAGGGGGGTTAGTGAGGGACTACCAAATGAATCAACAGCAGAATGCATGAGGCAACCAGGCCAGTGGAGGGGGGGTGGCAGGCATGAGGGGCAATCAGGCTGGTGGGGGAGGGAGGGCAGTTAGGGGCAACCAGGCAAGCAGGAGGGCAGTTGGGGGTGACCAGGTTGGCAGGGGAGACAGTTAGGGGTGACCAGGCTGGCAGTGAGGGGATAGTTGGGGCTGACCTGGCCAGCTGGGGGCAGTAAGGGGCAATCAGGCTGGTAGGGGGGTGGTTAGGGGTGACCAGGCAGGGAGGCAGGCAGGTAAACAATTAGGAGCCAGTGGTGCAGGATTGTGAGAGGGATATCCAACTGCTCAGGTTTAGGCTCAATACCCGGAATCAGGCCTAAACCAGCAGTCAGACAACCTCTGAGGGGTCCCAGATTGGAGAGGGTGCAGGCTGGGCTGAGGGGACCCTTGTCCTACCATGCATGAAATTCGTGCATGGGGGAGATGTGTGTCCCTCAGCCCAGCCTGCATTCTCTCCAAAGTGGGACCGTTCAAGGGATGTCTGACTGCCCATTTAGGCCCAATCCCAGAACTGCTGGCTCCCAACTGCTCATCTGCCTGTCTTCTAGATTGCCTCTAACTGTTTCTGCCTGCCAGCCTGATCACCCCCTAAGCACTCTTCTGACACCTGATTGATGCCTAACTGCTCCCCTTCCAGCTTGTTTTCCCCTAACTGCCCTTCCCTGCAGGCCTGGTCACCCCCAACTTTCCTCCTCTGCCGACCTGGTCACCCATAACGGCCCTCCCCTGCAGGCTTGATCACCCCCAACTGCCCTTCCTTGCAGGCCTGGACCCTCCTAACTGCTCTGCCCTGCTGACCTGATCAACCACAACTGCCCTTCCTTGCAGGCCTGGTCTCTCCCAATTGCCCTCCCCTGATGGCCATTTTGTGGCAGCCATCTTGTGTCCACATGGGAGCAGCCATTTTTGGTCAAAGGGGGAAGCCATCTTGTGTGTTGGAGTAGTGGTCAATTTGCATATTACTCTTTATTAGATAGGAGGATAGAGACCTGGTGCATGGGAGGGGGCCAGCTGGTTTGCCCTGAAGGGTGTTCCAGATCAGGTTATAGGTTCCCTTGGGCATAGGGCAGCCTGGGCAAGGTGCCTGTGGTGGTGGTTTGCAGGCCAGCCATGCCACCCAGCAACCCAAGTGGAGGCGCTGGAATCTGGGCTTTATCATCTATAATTGAAACTTTGTAGCCTTGAGCTGAGCCAAGCCTCCTGCTTGCTCTGTGGCTGCAGTCATATTAGTTGGGATTTATTTATCTTCTATAATTGAAACTTTGTAGCCTTGAGTGGAGGCCTAGGCCAGCCAGGGTGTGCAGAAAGCTTGGCTTCTTCCATTGCTGGGGGCAACCCTAGCCTCCTGCTCTCTTCAGCTTCGTAGCTGCCACCATTTTTGTTGGGATTTATTTATCTTCTATAATTGAAACTTTGTAGCCTCAAGTAGAGGCCTAGGCCAGCCAGGGTGTGCAGAAAGCTTGGCTTCCTCCATTGCCAGGGAAATCTAAGCCTCCTGCTCACTCTGTGGCTGCAGCCATCTTGGTTGGGTTAATTTGCATACTCGTTCCTGATTGTCTGGTGGGCAAGGCCTGTGGGTGTAGTGATGTAATGATTAATTTGCATATTACTCTTTTATTGGATAGGATATAAGTATATATATATGTATATATATTATTGATTTCAGAGAGGAAAGGAGAGGGAGAAAGAGAAGTTTCAATGATGAGAGAGAATCATTGATTTGCTGCCTCCTACATGCCCCACACACTCAGGATCAAGCCCATAACCTGGGCACATGCTGACCTGGAATCAAACCGTGACCTCCTGGTTCTTAGGTCGATGCTCAAGTGCTGAGCCATACAGGCCAGGATTCTTATGTGACTATAGAAAGTCTGTGAATATTGCCTCTCATGGAAAGAAAACATTAAAGTTTTATTATAGTTAGAAAGCTGTGGCTCACAGGTGGTCATTCTCTGTACTCTTAAAAATCTCCCACCATTAAGTCTAGATGTGAATGGAGCTCAAGAAGTGACCATTTCTACTTGCAGCTAAATCCACTGGAAGACAATAAGAACAAGTAATTGTTACTGCCAGGACAGCTAGATCCCTTGGTTCATCCTTATGGTTTTGACGATGTCTAACATGATCTAGTGTGGAAGCTAATGTTTGGTCCTTGAGGGTGGGGGTGATGGATTCCTCATAAATTAGTTTCAGAGAGCTTTTAGTGCAGGAAAAAATTCTGGTAATGTCTTTGTTCAGATTTTTAGGATTTAGAGTTAGTATAAATGTAAGTCTGAATTAGGCAAAGCTTCCTAACTCTTAAACAAATTCCACAAATAATTGTTTCTATTTTAGTTTACTGTTAAAATTGTTCATCTTATGGACTAAGGGGATGTTTTAAATCTTCTGTTTGGTAGTGGAGAAGAACTGATGTGCTAAAACTTGAGCTGCATTCATATCTAGACTTGATGGTGGGAGGTTTTTAAGTTTTTTTTTTTTTTGCCTAAAATATGCATATTTGGCTTGATAGACTTTTGGGATACATTTTAAAATATTGTTAGAATTTGAAAAACAAAGTCATCAGTTTAAGTTAGGTTTTATAACAGAATGCTAGTTTAATATCTTTTGGCATTTTAATTCTCACTGCCTCGCATTTTAGATCTGGATGGAGCATTGCATAGCTCTGATTCAATCCTGTTACTTAACCAGATAAGTTAGCCAAGTTTGGGAGGTTACCTGGCTCACACAGGGTTGCAAAGTTAAGTAGCAGAACTGGAAATAGCATTCAACTTTTGAGTCTAATGGCTTTCTGTGGTGTCAGGGTTCATCTCTGTTCACGGTTTTCTATAAATTTCAGCAGCATAATATCTTCGTAAATACACTGTTGTAATATAATTTTGTTTTATTGATTTAGGGAGAGATAGGATTACCTGGCCCAAAGGGAACTGTAAGTATAATGAACAGTAATGGTTTAAAAATAAAAATATCAATAATGCTGAAGAAAATAGTGTTTTGCTTTATGAAATCATTCTGTAAATTCAATTCTTAATGGATTTATCTTCAAGGAAATGAATGTCTAAATTTATTTTTTAAGTATTGGATTAATTCAAAGAACAAATCAACAGAGCAAATAGATCTGACTATTGAACTAACCATTCTAAAGGATTTTTTTTTTCATATTACAAGTGGCTCAATGAATATATTACATGGTAATTTCTTCCCCGAATGGGCCATGTTTAAAGAACTGACTTGTGCTTCATGGTGATGAGAGTATAATTGAGTTTTGTTGGCAGTTGTACAATTTGTTGGCAAATATTTCAGTAATTTTCTTAATCTCCAGTGTATTCTTTTTGAGGAAATAAGATAGAGACATAATGCATAAGAAAATGTAATAGAGAATTATTAGAGCTGGAAAATGATTACCTTAATTCACTATTTTATAGAAACTAAATTGATGTCCTTAGAGATTAGATGAATTTAGAATTATAAAACCATTTAGTGGCAAACCTGGGATGATCTGTTATTTGAAAGGAATGCACAGTGGTCGGCAAACTCATTAGTCAACAGAGCCACAGTTTGCTGACCACTGCACTAGGACAATAAAGATTTAATGTAAGGAGAAAAGATGAAGCTCAGATCTCAATCTCACATGTCACTAACCACCAGCTGCCAGTTAGTCTCCAAGTCCTTCCTGTTTCTGGAATCCCCCCCACTCCTCTCCATCCCTGTCTGACATATGATCCTTGTGGCAGCCATGGACATCTAGAGAGAAAAGATAAAACACACCGCCCCTGCTCTGCTTAAAATCCTTCAAGAATAACAGTTTATGGAGTAAAATCGGGTTCTTAGCAAGGTGTCCACAGCTTTTGACAAAGTATTGTCTGCCTTGCGATCTCCTCTCATCTCCCTCATGTCTGGAATTGCATCTGTTTGCAGCTCTTTTTACATGTCATGCTGTCTGATGCCTTGTGCTATTCACCTAGCCTGTTGCCTTCTGTTTCTTTCCTTAAAACAGCTACCTCTTCTTATGCATTCAGCCCCACTGTCTCTGGGAAGACTCACCCAGACTTGGATACAAAGCCCAGCTCTGGGCTCTTTACACACCACTGAGGTGGCAATTATTACTAAGTTGTATTAACTCAGCTGTTTACATCCTGCCTCTAAACGCCATGGAACAGTCTCGAGCTTCAAGTAACATCTTTCTGCCTAAGAATCTTAACGGAAGTGGTTTGGGATTGAGAAAATGTAAAAGATAAACCATCTTAGAATTTGGTAATAAAGATGCTATTTCATAGTGTAGCAATAATTGCTATAAAAGAAAAATGAACAATGCAGTGATCACTTCATTTAAATTTGGATATAATACTAGAAATTAGCTCTTGATTCCTCACCTCCTTTCCTGCCAGTCTTCTCTAACATGACTCAGGTGATAGGGATGAAATTGAAGTGTACTGTCCCAGAATTAGGGGAAATAGTCACTAACAGGAAGACTTTTGCTGTCCTTAGTGATTTCAGCATAGACAAACCTGATAGCAGGTAAAATCTGTTCCTGCTTTAGTATACCTCTCTTCACCTGAGGGATTTCCCAGCAAAGATCCAGGATCCTTATCATGTCCTGGCGCCTTGATCTCTGCATCAAAAATTTCTTGTCTCTTGTTCCAGCAATATTTTAGCATAGTCGGCAGAAACTACACTGAATCGGTCTCCTTTGTTTTCTGCCAGTTCGTTAATGCATTTCTGCATTCATTTTGGCTTCTCCTCTGGGTTGCTTCAGAAGCTGTGACAGTTCTGCACTCTAGTCACCTGACAGCTCCCTAGCCTTCCATTGCACATCCTTCTCTCTCCCTGTTGACACTGTCTTTCAGGAAGTCTTTTAAGCTGTAATTTCTTCCTAGGAGCAATTTTGACAGGTTGACTTAGATGAATATTATCTTTTTTTGCATAAAGAGAGATCGGAAAAAGCACACTTGCTGAGATTTCTTTGGATGTGTCTGGTGAAAGCATTGCTTCATTGCCTTTTTCCCTTCAGTTTGAGACATTTGAGTGTTTCAAAGAGCTTTTTCTAGAGAAATGTTTCATATGAAAAGGTAGCAGGATTAAGTTGCTTTATGAACTTTCATATCTTGAACTCTAGCATCACTTGCTGCCTCCTGGTCTTTTATCTTCTCATTCTTATTCTATAAACAACAGTACATTGTAACTACTGCGCCACAAATTCTATCAGAGGTAGTTTAGCAAAAAGAGAATTAATTTAGTCTCTTTCTAAAGCAGTTATTGTACTCGAGGATTCTTTTCAATGTTTTCAGTGGTCTGCTTCCAGAAAACAAAAATCTAATCTGTCCATACTTTTGTGCTAAGGAAACAGTTTATTCCTAACTTCATTAATATTTAGATTTTTAACTTTTCAATACTTAATTATGGACTTACTTTTTTTGTTCCAGTATTTTAAATGCATTGATTTTAAATGCAATGTTGTAAATGGTGTTTTACATGTCTTGATGTAGTTCATGTTAGTGTTTTATAATTACTGGATATATCTGGCGTCTTCAAATTCTTCAAAGAATCTTATAAAAGCTAAATACCTCATGTTCTTGGAGATATATTTGTTTTATGCTTTCTTTATTGGTGATATTCAAAGTAACATCTAAGAACTTGGTGGCCTTTTTGTGGAAAGAAAAAGTTTAATAAGCCTTGTTAACAGCTAACGTGCTCTTAGGAAGTGGCTTTAAGTATGAAGAATGTGGTTTTAAAAACGCATTGTTTCAAATGCCAATTTGAAATAATAACTATACAAAAGGGAAAGATTCTTTAAAAGTTTGCTTGAACTGGAATTCTAAGAGGCTGGTGAGTTGTGCAGCACTATGTGTCTATGGTGAGGAATTCTCACCTTTGAATGAAATGTAGTAAAACCTCAAAGTTTGAATATTAATATGGTATCAATATTAAGCAGGCTTGTATTTAGTCCTGGTTTCACACTGTGCCGCTTTGTTCTAGGTGGGTAACCCCGGGGAGCCCGGCTTGAGGGGGCCTGAAGGCGGTCGGGGGCTTCCCGGAGTGGAAGGACCAAAAGGACCGCCGGGACCCCGAGGCGTGCAGGGAGAACAGGGCGCCACTGGCCTGCCTGGCATCGAGGGCCCTCCAGTGAGTCACAGGCAGTCCCCGCTGTTTCTCTGTGGAGACTCCATCCCACAGCACAAGGGGTCAGGGCCCCCTGGCTAGCCCAGACACCCCCTCCTGGGCAGTGTGGGCAGTTGTCCAGTTGTAAATCCAGCCACCTGTTCCCTGCCACATCTGTCCATTTACCCTGTAACAGAGCCCTGTCTATGGTTCTGCATATAACTGCCTTTTTCTTCCTGCCCCAGGGGAGATCACCGACAGATCAGCACATTAAGCAGGTTTGCATGAGGGTCATGCAAGGTAAATAAATCATAATGCTTGATTTTTTTTTGTATGTTTTAAAGGTGGGAGTTTTTAAATAATACTCATGTCAGTTCTGTTTTATCCAATTGTTCATCATTACAATAACTTATAGCTTCAAAGAAAAAGAAAAAAATATTGCCTTTCTTGATTAGCCTGAGATTTTTTTTGGCCAAAGGTATTAATTTACAAGAAAGCACGCGCGCGCGCACACACACACACACACACACACACACACACACACACACGTTTCCCTGTTGAAACTATAATTCTCAGGTATCTTTCCCTTCTTCAACACTCTACCACTCTGTGAGTACCCGGCACTGACCGAAACTCTCTGTAGATTACATGAGAAGTAACTGACAGGTTCCATGCTGTAAGAAGCATAAGGACAGTATGGCTACTCATGTACCACCTTCA
>PVJN01034779.1:0-22518 GCA_004026805.1 Lasiurus borealis | reverse complement strand
CTGTGCTTAATTCACTTTAGATGCTAATTAGAGCATCTATAGGTTTGCACGTTGAGCGAATAGTGGCTCAGAGCAAAATCTTTGAAATCAAGCTGAGCTGGGTTTGAATCCTTCTCTTATGAACTGTGTTTTTGGGCATGTAATTTGTACCCTGAATTTCTTAGCTGAAAGATGGAGACACTATTAGTGCTTATGTCATAGGGATGTTGTGAGAATAAATGAGAAAATAGATGTAAGTCATTTAAACAGAATCTGACGCAAAGTACATGGCAGGTTCTCAGTAAATAGCAAACGTAATTGAGGACACATGCAGCACACATACACACACACACACACTCAATAAATAATGCTGGCTGCAGTCAGTAGGGGCAGTAGGAGTGCTAGGGTCCAGGTTTGAAGCTTCTGGGTCAGCTAGAAATAAAGTTTGATGCCTGGGAGAGTCAGAGTGACAGAAACGTCAAGATGCTGGAGCCCTATTGCCTGAGTGCAAGTCACATTTCTATCACTTAATAAATGTGTGCCTGAGATAAGTCACTTCCCATCTCTGTACTGTAATTTCTACTTACCTCGTTGAGTTGTTGTGACAATTAAAGGTGCCCGTCTCCTGGGGTTTTGTGTATTTAGAACATTATCTGACAGTAAGTTCTATAGAAGTGTTCATTGTTATTGCTCTATTTTGTTATTGGAGTATGTGACATTTCTGCCTCTCACAAAGTTACAGTGCATAAATCTAGTCTGTAGAGGTGAATTAAGCAGGTCCACTAAGAGTTGCTATTATTGGGTGAGTTATGGAGATACTATGGTGATTCTATCAAACAGCTCAGGTCAACATTTTAGGCCTTGTCGTGGGTGAACAAGGAGGAATGGTGGAGACAGATAATTGATATATTAGAACTGGAAGTGTTGTTCATGAGCATTCAGACCATTGGAGTTCAGGCTGTTTTGTGGCATTGGTTCAAAGAATACTAATTAGACAGATGAATCACCTTTCTAAGGTTTACTATTAAGTAAAGTAGATGTGGGGCCAGGACTCCCACCTGCTCAATATCCCCTTCCCTGCCAACCAGAAGGGAGGGAAGTAGCTCTAGATACATAATAGTAGCTATGGTAACAACTAACATTTATGGTATGTTTCCTACTTCCCAGGTGCAAATTGTTATATGTATTAGCTCAACTAACTCAGAAATCTTGTGAGATATTCTTTTCATCATAAATGTAAATATGGCCCTAGCCAGTTTGGCTCATAGGATAGAGCATTGGCCTATGGACTGAAGGTCCCAAGTTTGATTTCAGTCAAGGGCATATGCCTGGGTTGTGGCTCAATCCCCATTTAAGGGGTATGCAGGAGGCAGCTGATCAATGATTCTCTCTCATCATTGATGTTTCTATCTCTCTCCCTTTCTGAAATCAATAACATATATATATATATGTATATATATATATATATATATATATATATATATAATATAAATATAAATATGAAAATGAAAAAGAGTAAATATAACTTCCAAAGTAATTCAAGGAGTGGCCAAATTTGGATTTGCAGCCGATTGTGGGTGATACGAGAATCTCTGCTTTAAGTCACAATGCTCTATTACACATTCATTTGAAAGCAACCAAGTGTCACCACCTTTTTTTTGTAAGTAAAGAAACAGGGCCCATATTAAGTGGTTTATCAAGGGTGCTTTCTGGTGGAAACCAAAGCACAATGACTTCCTCATCAATTGTCACCTTTCAGGACTCCCCAAAACATACCGCCACCAGGGAACTGGCCTGACTGCCACCCCTACTCTGCCTCCTTCATGTGGCTGAATCCCCACAGCACTTGACTTGCTGTGTAATCTGGACTATGTCCCCATACATTTGTGTGTCCTCTAATTTTTTGATTAAGTATAAAGACCAAAGCTTATATTTAAGCCTAAGATGCAACATTTTGCAAAATGGAAAACTTTTAGACAAGAAACTATTTTTATGAACTCTTTCTGGGACCCTAGATTTTATACCCTATCTGTATAAACTTATCTTTCAAGCTGGAAAGCAAGGCACTGATGTACAGGTGCTTCTCATTTAGCCTGACAGATACAAAAGGTAAAAAGTGCCCTTTAGGAGTGCTAATTACATATTTTCACACCCAAGAAAATTATGGCAAAGAGGATGAGGAGAGTAGACTTAGTGTATATTTAAAAATTCAAATCACTCAAGTCATTAAAATATGGTAATATTGGCTTGAGAAAAGACAAACATATCAGTGAAACAGAATAGAGACAAAAGCTAATTAAGTATGTGACATTGGTGGTATTTCAATTTAACAATTAAAGAATAGTGCTGATAAATCGTTACCTATCAAGAAGAAAAGAAAGTTGTACCCCTCCTTTACAACATATAGAAAAAAAAAACCACATTAAAAATACAGTAAATATTTTAGGATAAAAGGATAAACATTTTTAGAAGAAAAATAAAATAATACTAGGTAACTTCAAATAGGAAAGACATCTTCTTAAATCAGAAAAGATATTTTAAAAAAGCTATAAAAAACATATGTAAGATTATACTTACCCATACGATAAAAGAAGGCACATGGTAATAGCATGCTGGGGAAAAATGACAGAGGGTTAATATGCACAATATGTAAGAGTTCATACTCCTAAGATTAAATTAACAACTCAATAGAAAAATGGGCAAAGAGCATGTGCAGGCAATTGGCAGAAGAAAGAAATATAAATGGTCAATACATCTGTAAGAAAACAAGCAAGTTTTTGAGTAATCAGGAAAATGCCAATTGATGTGCCAGAGTAAATAACATTTTTTTCACTCAAATGTTTGACAAAAATGAAGAAAGATCATTAAAACCCAGTGATGTCTAGAAAGTGGGGGAAGGGTACAGTTTCAGTTATTGCTGGTGTGACTGGAAAACAATGCAGTCGTTTTGAAAAATAATCTAGCAATATGCATTTCAATTTAAATACATGTAATCAGCATAGGAATTCTGCTTCTAGGAAACTATGCTCTAGAAATGCACACTCAATATTTAAGAACACATGAACCAGGACTTTTCAACAGCACTGTTCATAGTGGCAAGCATTTGCAGTGGAATAGTGATTGAATAAGTTGAGGATCATCTCACCATGGACTATAATAGCATCAATCACAAAGAATGAGTTAGCACTATATCTGTTCACCCAGGGGAATGTTCACGAGGCATTGCTAAGTGAGAAAACAAGGAGCTAGGAAATGTGTATTGTATGAACCCATTTTTGTAAAAAAACAAACAATCTAACAAAACAACAACAAAAAGGGAAATTCCTACATATTCTTATAAATATCTGTATAACTGACTATGAATAAAGATATGTATTTGACACTGAAAATTTGGAGAGAGTGATGATAAAGAGAAGAGAGAGGTTGGGAGGAGGTATAAGTCAATGAAAAAGGGAATTCATCCAAAATACAAACAAGTAAAAAAAATAACAAGTAGATGCTAGGCAATCCTCAGTATACATACTGGAGAGACTAGGTAGCAGAAAGAGTTTACCTACAGGTTGTAGGCAGAAGACCCCCTGTTAAAGATGCCTGCTGGTGGTACCTGGTGGTTGGAATCTCGCACCTACACAAGGTTGCTGGACTTTGCACTTAGAATCCCACTGTCATTTGAAATTCGTGTGCTATATCTCCTTCCTCTCCATCCTCAGCACTGTGCCAGGCACAGGCGGAGCTCAGTGAACAGGACACTATTGTGGCCTAGGACAAGCACACAAAGCAAGAGAGCTGAATGCAGCTGAGAGGTGATCCCCAAAGGGCCTGTCTTGCCCTGCCTGGGGCTCAGCTCACAAAACAGCCTGGGCTTTCTGCCTGGGTATACCAGAGGAGGAGGAGGAAAGGCCATTCTGAAAACCCACTCAATAGGTGCATTGAGTCTTTGGACAAAAGTGAGTTTGGAGCTGGAAAATGCTGTGTCCAGTGGCCTGAACAGAATGAGAGGGGGTGACCAGGCAACATTTTCTCAGTCTGTGCTTTTGCCACAGGAAGCAAGAGCTTTGGATTTGTTTTCAGGAGGAGAATCCTTGAGTCTTGGCATGCCTTTTATGTGCACCATGGGATTCAGCTTTAGGCTGCAGATGGAAAGCTGACAAAAATGACTGTTAGGTGAAGTGAAAACCATCTTTGTGAAGATGGCAGAACAATATGGAGAGTCTCTGCCTAAGGCAACAAGGTTGGAGCCAAAACCTCTTTCTATAGTATTATCCCTGAACAGCCCCTATCTCATCCACTCCTTCCTCTATCCCAGCTTTGTGAACTGGTCTGAGCTCATTTGCTAGGATTCTTTTCATCTCAGATTTTAGTTCAACCATCTAGCTGAAAATTGCTTGAAGAGGAGGGAAGGAAGAATGCAATTTAAAAAACAGAGAACAGTAGGGTGAGCATGACATGGTACATATGGTAATTTATTGAAAGAGTTGCCATACTGAAGAGACTAATGTTCAATGAATCCTCCATCTTGTTGGCTATTCTTCAGTCATGTGTCACGTCTCCTTCATCCTGGTCCATTCACCTGTGCTGCCTACGGAAGACACATCCCTGGTAAGAGTCCGCTTGAATGAGGAAAGTTAATGAAAATTCTGATCTAGTCCCTTCAAACTCTTGGAACACTGACATGCAACACTCAGACACACATACCCACATATGCTCATACATGCACCCACATTTACATGGTCGCACCCATATGGATATCACACACACACACACACACACACACACACACACACACACACATTTACTAGAGGCCTGGTGCATGACATTTGTGCATGGGTCCAGTCCCTAAGGCCTGGCCTGCAATCAGGGCCATCTTCCCCAGCTGCCCACAGCTGGCCCTGCCCACCTCCCCACTCCCCTCCACCACCACCACCACTCTTCCCAGTTCCCTGTTTGCCATCGAGTGATTAGAGCCTGACTGCTGGGGGAAGGGACCAAGAGGCCTGCCATTCCTGCTTGCTCACTGGCTTTGCCCCCACCGCAGGTATCCCTCTGTGTGTGTGTGGGGGGGGGCGTGTGACTGGCAGAGTAGGGGCCTTGGCCTGACACTACCAGTGTCCCCAGCCACTCACCCCCAACTGCCTGTTTGCCATTGGGTGATCAGAGCCTGCCAGCTGGGAAAGGGACCAAGAGGTGGTCAGTGTGCCTTATGGTGACTGGTGGAGCAAGTTGTTCTGGTCCATCCACCATTAGGGTCAATGTGCATATTAGCCTTTCATTATATAGGCTTGTCAGTGTTCCAAGAGAAAATGTGTTCTTATTTTACAATTGTCCAGTAGTATGGCACAAGGCAGGTGATAGATTAGAAGTTCTTAACTCTGCTTGGAAAACTTTGCATGAGCTACAGCTGGCCTTTGAGATCTTTGGAAAATTCTCAGTTCTAACCATCTTTGTTAAACTTGGAATTGCTTGCTCAAATATCTGAACTGTCAGTCAGCACTCTGAGAGGACTCAACAGAAGCCACCAGTGTTGGCTGGGCCATCCTCCCTCTGACAGCTCCAGGGGAGAATCTTTCCTTGCCTTTTGGGGTTTTTGGTGGCTTTAGGCATCCCTTGGCTTGTGGTTTCATAACTCCAATCTCTGTCTCTGCTTTCTCCTCTTTTTTGTCTGTTGTTTTTTCTGTTGCTCATAAGAGACTTGTCATGGATTTAGGGCCTGCCTGTTAATTTAGGATGATTCAATCTTGAGATCTTTAACTTGATTACATCTGCAAAGACTCTTTTTCCCCAGGAAGGTCACATTCACAGGTTCTGGGGGTTAGGGCATAGAAATACTTTTTTCCGTTGAGGAGGAGGAGGGGTATTAAGCCTGTTATAATGTCCCAAAGTAGGATAGAGCATTTTCCTATTCCAAACCAAGCCCTGGCTTCACATTGTACTTAGAAATACAAATTCATTACCATGGATTTGCTCAACTGGGCCTACTTCACAGCTTCCCACTGTCACTTGCTATACACCAGCTACACGGGCCTTCCTTTAATTTCTCAAGCAAATCAAATGCTTTTCTTCCGCAGGCGTTTACCCACACTGTAACCTCTGCCTTAGAATCCCCTTACCCTGCTCTCCATTGGCTCTGTTTTTTCTTTATCTCTCAGCTTAAATATCATCCCTGTAACATATATAAAGTAGATCTGAACATTGTCTTCTATAGGAGCAACTTCTTGATTATTTCTTTATCACTGCAATGATTTATTTATTTGTTCATTGTTTGACTCTAGACTAGAGTTCTTTGAGCTCTAACATGGACTTTATCCATCTTAATCACTGTTTTCATCTCCAAATCTATGACACAGTAAAAAATAGGTGCTGAATGAATGAATGAATAAATGAGGCTCTTAGTTTGGGAGTTGCTCAGATGGTATCTAGGAGATGCTGGTACTCCAGGCACAAGTAAACTGTATCGAAGGCTTGGGTCCTTAAGTTGCAAAGTCATTTCTTATTACATAAATCAGCGAGGCTACAGTAACAGATCAACCAGATGTTCAGAGATTTCTGCCTATGTAATGGGTTAGAATTAGGTTTCAAGAAACTACTCAGACAGCAAAAGTAAGACAGTGATGGGGCTGTATTAAAGGGGAAAACTCTTAAGCACTTCCACATTTCCCCTTGCCATTTTTCACAGGAAATCAGGAGGAGCTGCATTAATCTTGTAGGAATGGGGAATATCGGGCCCGTAGGCCATATACAGTAAGGCCCTTAAAATTATTTGTTATGGTTCTGTCAGGACAACTGCAAGTGGGACTCAAAATTCAATAAATCTAGGGGCTTTTTTTTCATAGCAACATAAATTTATATTATGTGAATTATATTAAGCAAATGATGTTGTAAATATCCAAATGGCCCTTGGCAGAATAAAAGGTTCCCTACCCTTTAAGAAAAGCTGGTCCCTAGAAGAAACACAAGTGAAAGGATATGAGATGGTTGTTTCCTGTTGTCTTAGATTTTTGCCCATCATCTCAAAGCTGAGGACAATATACTCTGAGTATTTCCATGTCACAGGACAGCAGCTGAGGGGCACTAGGCTCATCCTTTAACTGTCAACCTCTTCACATGCAGCATATTTAAGTGAAGTCCTAGAATTCACTGAAGAAGGGAATTAGGAGCAATGAGGTGTCAGCCTAGTGGGAGTTCTGGGGCCTAGAGGGTGTGGCTCCAAGTGGACACCCTCATGGAAGTCTGGTTGCCTGCCTGCAGGGCTTTGCTGTCAAGGGGAGAAAAGGTTATTTGGAGGACTATTTGAATGCTGTGGTTACAAAGGGATATAAAGGCCATTTCCTGTTTGTTACCCATGGATGTTATTCTATTCAATGTGCCAACTAGCCATATGAGCAATAAGTTTAAATATTTTTTAGTTTGTATGTACAATAATGATTAACCTTTGCTGAGCAATGACTTCAGGGCTGTACTAAGAAATTTATATACTGTGTATATGTGTGCATGTGTGTAAGCATGTGTCATGTGTGTATACAGATGTCTTATAGTACATGCAAATAAATTCCCATAAATTCTCATGACACCCTAGTGAAGTAGGTGCTGCTATTATCATCTCATTGTAAATGAAATAACAAAGATATAATAGACAAAGTAATTTATCTAAGGTCACTCAGTAAGTAAGTGATGAAACTAGAATTTATATTCTGGTCTTTCTTACTACAGAGCTCCAAGATTTTAGAAATTCTATTCTGACTTCATTATGTAAACATATATGCAGATACATATTGTTTGCTGAGGGAAATGGAGAATTAAGAGGAGAAAGTATTCTAGATTCTTTTGGAAATATGCACAACTTGTGATTGGGTCCTATGACAAGTACATGAAAAGATTGGGTTCCACTTGTCTTTCAATTTCTTATAGTCTAAGTGGGAAGATAAGACCAGTATACAGAAGCTTGAAGACCACTAATTATTCTTGGGAGTGAAACACAGCTAGGAACCTGAGGGTATAGGGTGGAAGGATATCTGGGGACTAAGACACAAGTTTGATTTTGCTCATATTTATGAAATAGCCAGAGGACTCCACTGCATCATGTGTACTATAGTGACATGTGGGCCATATAGAATTTAAGTGCTGAGGGAAAACAGAGCAGAGCAGTGGTCAGGGGAGTTGTGATGGTCTGTAGGTAACCTGGAGGTCTGGGTATTCTAGTGGGGGACCTGCCACTCTCTAGAAGTATAGCCCAGGCAGCTCATTTCACTTCACTGACTTCAGTATCCTTAACTATAAAATAAGGTAGTTGGATCCTATGATTTCCAAGGCCCTTTACTGTTCTCAGTTCTATGACTCTTTGATTCTGTGAGATAGGGGGAAGAGGTTCGTGCAAGGAAGAAGTAAAGCCAGAAAATGAGAAGAGTATGTAAAAGAGAAGCTAAAAGAAATAAAAATCAAGTATTGCCTTTCTTGACCTGTTATCTTTCCTTTCTACAGAAACAACCTCCAAAGAAAAAGCAGATTTGTGCCTGTTTGCATAACCTATAGTAGTAGGTGGTAGAACAAAAGAAACATAGACTTAAAAGAATCTTGCCATTAAACACAAAACTCATGATACCCAGGAGCCCACGTGCTTGTTGCATCTTCAAGGAGACCCAGCATGAGTGGGAAATTGCCTAATAAATATGCCACATTGCTCTGCACGGGTTCAAACACATCCCTAATCATGTCAGCATTTTGATGCTTCCTGGGGTCCTTCTCTTTCCCATTAGCATTTTCAGAAGGTCAAATGACTCAGATCTGTTAGTCAGACCCCCTTCAATTCCCACCCAGGCTCAAGGGCTGGAGAGAGAGGGGACAGGGCAATGAACTTGGACGAAACTCATACACCAGCCCCACATTCTTCTGGGAACTGGAAAAATCTGTGTCTTTCCTGGTGAAAGCAAGGGTCATGACCCCTTCAGACATTGCCTCTGCAGAGGCAGAGTTCACAGGCTGCAGGGTAGGGGGCACTCATTGTGAAAGACCCTTGCTGCCACCTCCATCTCTGTCCTTGAGAGACTTTTTTTTTTTGCTTCTCTGGACACTTGGAGGCACCCTGATGAGTTGACCTCAGGGACTCACATCTCATTTTGAGATCAAGCTCCCTGGCTGTCACATTTACTTCAACTTAACCTCCTCCTTTCATGAGAATGACCTAGAGATGACCCTCCAAAGGAGACAGTGTGTCTCTGGTGTTTGGCAGAACAGATAACTATGGTCTGTTCTCCAGAATAGCAAAGGGAGGTGCTGGGGAAATATAGGCACATGGGTGCCTCTATCTACCTATTGTGGGGATGTTAAACTGAAGGACTGATTTAAAGAGTATCTTAGAGCAGAAAAAGGCTCCCATATTGCTTGAGAGGAAATTGATCAGGAAAGAAAAGGGTAAGTCAGGAGCAAATATGAGTTGATAGAAACTGCTTGCTCCTTTTGAACCCACCAATAAATGGATTAAAATGAGAGACAAGAAAAGTCGGCAAAATATGGTAAGAAAATACCACAAGTATGAGAGATAAAAGTAATACTCTAAATACATAAAAGGGTATATGGGCAAAAAAAACAACCCACAAAAACACTGGTATGCAACAGCAATAGAGATAGAGGAAGCAGATAGAAAATTCTCATAGAGAATGAGTTAATAACCTGTGAAAATGGTTAGCCTCACTAGCAGTTAACAAACTAAAAATTTAAGCAGTGAGTTTGTCAGCAATCATATTATTCTTTTAAAAATGACAATATCTATACATTGATGGTGTGTGTGTCTTAATTGGCATAATTTTTCTGTAAAAGAATTTGCTGATATGTATCAAAAGATTTAAAAATGTTTCCATCCTCTGGTTCACATTCTACTTTTAAGTGACTATGTTAAAGGAGTAATAACTTAGTTGGTAACAAAAATTTATTTTTTAAATCAAGATGGTATTTAGAATAGAAACAGTAAATAAATGGCCAAATATCCAATGTTGGGGGTGTTTTGAATAGATTATTACATAGTCTATCATATGATAAACCATTAAGAAATCATTGAAATTAAATTTTCTTAAAAGCGAAAATATCTTTATATAATCCTAATACATGATTTATGTAATGTATCATATAGATATTTCACAGTATGATCACAATTATTTATATACAGGGTGACCTATAAAGTGAGACCATTAAAGTCAATGGTGCTGCCACAGATTTTCTTGAAATGCACATATTTTATTCTGTTTATGATGTCCCCCACCCCAACCCTGCATCAGGAAGGATGTAGGTGCTGCTTCATGTACTACTATTAGTAATGCCTATGCATTGAAGACCTTTAAATATTTTCAGAATGCTCCCTTTATTTTCCCTTTCACATATAGGCACACATTCTTCATATATGCCTGCTTTCCTTAAAATCTGGCAGATGGGCTGACTTTTTTTTTTTTTTTGGCTCATTTGAGTATGCTGCAGGATAAACTAAGTATGCTTCCAGCAAAATATTGAAGTGCTGAGGAGTGCACTTTGGGGAAATAAAACTTAGGTAATGTGTCCACTCTCTGGAAAGGGGGAATTATGATAAAGTGCTAGAGTTTTGTCACTGTTACTGAACAAGCATGTCTTGAAAGAAAGTAATTGTTATTACCACAGCTGTTCTCTTCTTGTTCCTCTCTCCCCTACCTTAACATACATCATATAATAAAGTCTATTTCTGATACAGATTGGAAAAAACTGTGTGGTTAGGGGCTAGAAAGTCAAGGTAATGAAATGAAGTCTAGGCCTTTTATATCTTTTTTAAAAGCTGTTTTCCAGGCCAGCTACTTATCACTTGTTCCAGTTCAATTCCTTGAGCTCCAAAGGTTTTACTTTATAAGGATACTGTCCTCTGCCTTGGTACATGGTTTTCTTCATTGAGATTTTAATGGTTAATTTTTGAATATTGGGGTGCTGCACTGTATGGTAGGGGCTAGAAAAATTTAGTGTGTAAATATACAAAATGTATTTATAGTAAATAGCAGTCCCATAGCTACTAGTGGGAAGGTCCCAGTTTTTGCCTAGTTTCATTCCTGGGAAGAATCAATAAATAGTAAGGCAATATTTAGCCAGATGAAAGGTTGTTAAGTCCGCAGAAGAGGTGAAAAGTCAATAGCAGCCGAAACCGGTTTGGCTCAGTGGATAAAGCGTCAATCTATGGACTGAAAGGTCCCAGGTTCAATTCTGGTCAAGAGCATGTACTTGGGTTGCGGGCACATCCCCAGTAGGGGATGTGCAAGAGGCAGCTGATAGATGTCTCTTTCTCATCGATGTTTCTAACTCTCTATTCCTCTCTCTTCATCTCTGTAAAAAATCAATAAAATATATTTTTAAAAAAAAGAAAGAAAAGTCAATAGCAAATAGTTTTGGAGTTTCTTATGAAGTTAAACCTATACCTACTATGACTCACCAAGTCCACTCAAAAGTATTTACTCAAGTAAACAAAAATGAATGTTCATCAATGGGAGAATGTATAAATAAATTGTGGTATATTTGTACGATGGAGTATAACTCCTCAACAATGAAAAAGAATGAACATTAAATAACATGAATAACTCACAGAAACTACATTGTGGGAAAAAAGCCAAACACAAAATCATACTAGATCTCATTTATGCAAAGTAATAAGACAGGTGAAACTAATCATGAGTGATAAAAGTCGGAGAGTGGTTGCAGAGTAGGATCCACTAAGAGAGTAGGAACCACTATGAAGCAGCATGAGGGATGATGACCTTTCTTGGATGATGGAGCTGGTCCATGTTTTGATGGTGTGTGGGTGACATGGGATATATATTTCTCAAAACTAATTAAACTTACTGAACTTAAAACTTTGCATTTTGCATTTCACAGAATATAACTTTTATCTCAAAATAAAAAAGGACTATAAACAAACATTTTTAAAATTGCCAATGTGGTTGCAGTCTTCCACAACTGTAGATATTTTATTATTTCCTGATGCTACAACTGTGATTCTCAAAGCTGGCTACATGTTCGACTTATTTGTGGAGACAGTATTCTGCTAGATACCTAGGACTTACCATCAGAGATTCTGAACTTGTGGGAATGCTCCAGCAATCTGGGATTCAGAGCAGTAAATTCCAGGGTTTGCTAAAGTGCACCCTGAGGGGAAAGAATTCTAGGGTTTAGTTTTTAAGAGATCACATCACACCTGCCAATTCTGAATTGTGACACTGGTGAATAAAAAGGTGTTGTTGTTTTTCAATTTGTAGCTTTAAAAAATGAGTAGGTATGAAGCAAAGATGTGGGAAAGGAAGTAACATATATTAAGGGTTTAAGATGTGCTAGAGAAGATTTTAGGGATTTGATGTGGATGTCATTGAAATCTCTAAAAAGCACACTTATCATTTATAATCCAGTGCATGAAATTTGTGCACTGGTAGGGTCCCTAGTGGCTGCTGGTTGCCAGCTGGTACTCCCTCCCTTCCCCTGGCTGGCCCCACCCCCTGGTCCAACTCCCAGATGAATTACCGGTTGGGGACAATTTGAATACTATGCTTTTATTATATAGGATTTCCATTGCAATCATTATAGTCCAGACCCTCAGTTATTAACAGTCTTGCTTTTTAAGTTCTAGAAAAATCACCTTTCTTGAAAATATCTTAAAAGTCTGGGCTATTTCAGGGCCCTAGGCCTTTACAATGCCTGGGATGCATTTCCTCTTAGTCTGCTGGGTTTATTTCTACTCATCTTTTAAGATCCAGATTAAGTATCCAGCTTAATACCCATTATAACCAGTCCTTCTTATTCCTTCCATTGCTTTGTTGAAGGAATTTCATTCCTCTTCAAGTAGAAATTATATCTACTGTTCCAGTGCTCATTCATACCAAAGTGTGGCTTGGAGTTCTCTCTCATGTGAATTAGAGATATTTATTGGTAACTGATTTAATACTAAGTCTAATTAAATAGAGAAAACACTACAAATAAATATTTTGGCAGTAAAATGTAGGTTAGCACTAAACTGATTTCTACCTTTTACTATTACAATGATCACATGGTATTATAACTTTTGATGTATATTTTTCTTTCACAAGCTAGACAAAGATTTTCTTGAAGACAGAGCTATGTGTTTTTTCTTTTATAAAAATGTATTTTTATTGATTTCAGAGCGGAAGGGGGAGGGAGAGAGAGATAGAAACATCAACTGGGGACTGAGCCCACAATCCAGGTATGCGCCCTGCCCAGGAATTGAACCATAACTTCCGGGTTCACAGATCAATGCTCAAACACTGAGTCACAACAACTGGTAGGGCCATATCTTTTACAACTTTGTGATTCCAGGACTTGGCACAACACCTGGCATCTATTTGGTGCCCAAAAAATCATGGTTGATTAGATAAATACCTGAATGAAGAAGATCCAGATTAAGTATCCAGCTTAATCCCCTTCTCTTTAAATCTGGCTTGTACCCAGATAGTGAATTTTCAGTAGGAACCTACTGATCTCAAGATAAAGGGTAAACCCTCAAAATGGATTTTAGGAGTTCCCATAATTACCATCTGCCCAAATCCAGTGGTAACTAATTTGGTGGGCTATTTTTCACTAAATTAAATATCATGGCCAATATATATTGACCCATTTCTTGACTATCATATAGTTATTTTTATCTTCTATGGACTTGTTTATTGCCCTCTATCCCACAATATAATGGAAAGAACATGTGACATCTGAAGAGCTGAGTATAAGTCTTGGTTGGACCACATCAATTATGTGACTAACATTTCTATGCCTTGTTTTTTTCCTCACTTATAAAATAGGATGATCTGAGATAACATATAGATAGCCCTGGAAGCTTTACAAGTTAATTAATTAATTAATTAATTATTATTATTATTATTATTCTACATATTCTTTCATATGAATCTTTAGGCACATGTCCTCTTTGAAGTTCAGAGAGCTATGTTTTTTTTTTTTCTGAACTGTCTGAATAAGGGCACTTCCTCACTTACTATTATTATTATTGTCTAACTGCTTCATGTGGATATGTCTTTTTCTCTAACCACATTGGAGCCTCTCACAGGCAAGAGCAGGGCACTTGTATTGCCTTCTTTTTTATGTCCCTAATCACTTAGCAGAGCATAACAGATGTCAAATTGTATTAAATATTAAATTGTTTTAAATAAGGAGAATGAAAAATATCTTTAGAGCCATAGTGTTTTACAACATTTAATACAACATTCTCTTTTTATGGAAAATGTAACTTATATGTTATGGGTCTTTTTTAAACATTTAGATTATAATACTAGGCAATGACTCTTGAGAATATGAAAAGTAATTTAAATGAATGATATAATTGAATTACATTAGAGTAATACCCATTTTATAGATGGAAAAACTAATGCTTAGAAGCTGGAATATACTAGTAAACCTAGGCATCTTTCTTTGGAGCTTCCCCTTTAACCTTCCTTTGGCATTGAAGGTGCTGATTCTCACACAAATACTCTCCCTGGTGTAGGGGTAACCATATATTCTCTCTATGGCAGAGGTTCTTTAACTGTGGCACCGGACCAGCAGCAACAGCATCACCTGGGAACTTGTTAGAAATACAGATTCTTGGATCCTACTCAGCCCTGCTGAATCAGAAACTCTGTTGGTGGGGTCAACAATCTGCTTTGACAAGACTTCCACATGCCTTGCAGGTAATCGTGATGCAAGGTCATGTTTGAGAACCATGTCTCTGGGATAAAATTGTACTTGTATTGCTGCTTCTTACATTGCTCATCTTGTTGCTTAATAGATTTTCATATTATGTATTTATATAACAGGAGTGGGAAAGCCTACCTCTTTCCATCGATATTCAATGACTTCTCAGAGAAACCAAGATGGCAGCATAAACACTTGAACTGCTGCCTCACACAACCATTTCAAAACTACAACTAAAAGACAAAACGGACATCATCCCGAACCACAAGAAGGCTGGCTGAGTGGAAATTCTACAACTAGAAGACAGAGAAAAGCACATTGAAACTCAGAGGAGCTGCGGGAAACAGAGGTGCTGAAACGCACACAGAGAGGACTGGCAATGGAGTGTGTGGCTGGCTTTCTCAAGCAGGAGGGAGACAAATGCTCCCAACTACACTGAGCTCCAGTTCTGGGCGAGACTCTGGGGACCCAACTCATTCGGGGAGAAACTGACTGTCTGGCAGCAGGTAGAACTCAAAAGCAGCTTTCTTTCAGAGGTATTTGTAGCAATTACCATGGGACATTGAGACACAGAGGCCAATTAGGGCAGGGCTGAACAAGAAGCCATGGCTGTCTGCTTCACCCTGAGACTCTACCCCATCCAGAGGCTTTTGCAACTTTCCAAGTTTTGTTTCATAAGGGTGTCTCCAGCACAGAAGTTCTACCAGCTGATCCTCACAGCCAATTGGCCTGGAGGTCAATTCCTTCTAGTGATACCAACAATAATCAAGGCTTAATTACAATAAGACTGTGCACATAGCCCACAAAGGGTGCACCAAGAGTGTCCCCCTCAGGTAACTGGAAAGGCTGAGCCATTGGGCCCTATAGGACACCTAGCATACAAAGCCACTCTATTAACTCAGGGAAGCAGCCAACATGTGAAGACAAAGAAACAGATCATAAATGAAAGAAATGGAGGAAAGCAAATGACTGGATATAGGATTCAAAATCATGGTTATAAGGTTTTTCAAGAAATTTCTAGAAAAGACTGATAAATTTAACAAGACCCTTGAGGATATGAAAAAGGATCAATTAGAAATTAAGCATATACTGACTGAAATAAAAAATATTATACAGAGATCCAACAGCAGATTAGAATATCACAAGAATCAAGTTAAAGATTTGAAATACAAAGAAGTAAAAAACACTCAACCAGAAAAGAAAAAAGAAAAAAGAATCCAAAAATATGCAGATAGTGTAAGGAGCTTCTGGGACAACTTCAAGCATACCAACATTCAAATTATGGGGGTGCCAGAAGAAGAGAGAGAACAAGATACTGAAAACCTATTTGAAGAAATAATGACTGAAAAGAAATAGACTTACAAGTCCAGGAAGCACACAGAATCCCAAATAAAAGAAATCTAAAGAGGACCACACCAAGACACATCATAATTAAATTGCCAAGAGCAAAAGATAAAGAGAGAATATTAAAAGCAGCAAGAGAAAAACATTTAGTTACCTACAATGGAGTACCCATATGACTGTCAGCTGATTTCTCAACAGAAACTATGCAGACCACATGGGAGTGGCAAGAAATATTCAAAGGGATGAATAGCAAGAACCTACAACTAAGATTACTCTACCCAGCAAAGCTATCATTCAGAATTGAAGGGCAGATAAAGAGCTTCATAGATAAGAAAAAGCTAAAGGAGTTCATCACCCCCAAACCAGTATTATATGAAATGCTGGAAGGTATTCTTTAAGAAGAGGAGGAAGAAGATAAAGATAAAGATAAAAATTATGAATAACAAATACATATCTATCAACAAGTGAATCTAAAAATCGAATGAATAAACAGAATAAGCTGGTGAATATAACAGAATTAGGGGCATAGTAAGAGAGTGGACTGACAATTCTCAGTGGGAAAGGGATGTGGGCTATGTTGGAAAAGACTGGACAAAAATCGTACACCTATGGATGAGGACAGTGGGGGAAGGGCAAAGGGCAGAGGGTGGGGTGGAAACCGGGTGGAGGCGAGCTAAGTGAGGAAAAAGAGGAACAATTATAATAATCTCAACAATAAAGATTTATTAAATTAAAATAATGTTCAATGACTTCTGTCTCTATTCTGTATATGAAATTTCACTTTAAGCAAGGAGAATTAACAAAGTTGAAATTTGGCACAGTGTATCTTATAATCTGATGCACAGCACCAAATTGGTTTTATTACTTTACTTGTTACATTTATTTTTAGATTTTTACTTAACAATTATAATTTTGCCTGTAGAATGATTTCAATTGTTAACAAAAAATTTGGGCCTAATTTTATCGAATGAATATAATATATACAATATTTAACTATTAGGAAAGAAATCCAGACTTTGTTTTTATATAATAATGACATATAGATTGGTAAAAAAGTTACTTAGCCAATATTCATACAGTTAGCTCACATGAAGATAAGAACAAAAGTTACATGACTTGTGATTTTTTTAGAGATGCCTAATTTCTTTAGATATGCCTGAATTATTTGGAGAAGCTTTTGAAAACTCTGGGAATAATTTTTCTAGAAGTTGTAATGTGGAAATCTAAACTCATGACTGGCAGGAAATTTATAAATATTGTTTATCATTCAAGTACTTCTAATACTAAAGCAGTTACCATTTATTTACTTAAAGAAAAGTTTATCCTATTTTTTATAATCTTAGAAGGGCAGCAAATTAACATCCCTACTGCTGGAAATTTTATTCCAGTCAAAAAGCAGCATCAAAGGATGCCAAATCCATTGGGACATATTAAACATTCAAAATTTTTGACTCTTTGGCTTTAGATGTGAATAAAAAGTCATTAATGACTTCACTTTCCACAGAAGAAAAAACGTAAAAGAAAAATCTAGTGGTTGTAGAAATGTCATTTTAAAGATTTCAAATCATACTAAGTTCCATGTGTAATGAAATTTTTTTAGTTGGAGGAAAGGGTGGCTATTTTTTGAACAATCTAATATATTAGCTGAGCAATATTTCTGTAGAAACAATATAACAAATAAACAATTCCTTAATAGATCATTATTATGCACAGAACAATTTGTCTGGTACTTCTAAAGAATAAAGTTAATGCAAATATTGTCCTTCTTATATAAAAGTAATAACTATTGATGTAATGAATAATTAATTTGGAATAATAAATACGCTTTTGTCATCTAAGGAGGAAGCAGTCATAACTGATTACCAGAAAGAGATGATTTTGAAAAACAATGCATTGCACTAAGAATGAAACAAGATAAATACATATAAATTTGAGTAAATTTTAGAGTTGAAAGGATGTTAGTTAACATCTAATCTAACCTCCCATCTAACACCAAATCTCTTTAGTATAATCTCAGATGGAATGTTATCTAGCTATTATTGAAATATCTTCCCTCAGGGATAAAAAGACAGCCCATTTTATTTTAGGGTAAATAAATTCTACCTTTTTTTAACTTTCACTCATTGGCACAACTTTTGCTTTCTAAAGTCACCCCAAAAGGTCCATTTAGCCTTTTACTCCTAGTTACCAACATCTGAATTATTTCTAGTTGTAAATATCTCTCTTTAAATGAAGTTTCCAGAGCAAACATCTTAATTTAGCTGTTTTTTTTCAGTCTGTGGGCAGGACTGACCATCATTTACACTGAAAAGCTAGTTGTCAAATATTTCTCTTTTCTATGACACTTTTTTCCATCAGGTCTATTGAGGTATAACTTATATGCAACATAACTCATCCCATATAATATATACTCCTATGTATACAATTGTGCAGTCACCACTACAATAAAGCTATCGAAGAGTCCCCTCACCCCCTCCTTGGGCTCCTTTATAGCCAAGGCCATGGCAACCACTAATCCATTGTCTGCATCTATGGTTTTGCCTTTTCTCCTTTGACATCTTAATTACTGAAATGCAATGTTATTCTAGTTACGATGATACACAGGATACATGACATCCAATGGTGTAAATATTTTTAAAAAGATTGAAAAAATAAGTGAAAGAAAATTTGAAAAGGGAGAAAAGGTCTAGAGAGAGAAAAAGAAAAACAAAAAGATGGGCCTATAGTTGTGATAGAAGGCTCCTCGAATGTTGTCAACATCTGTTTCAAAACCTTATCTGCCACTGTGGTGAGCTAACCCATTAACTGATTGGAAACTTGAGAGAACACGCAGCTGGTTGCACAGAGAAGCAAATCTCCAAAGCCAGAGCACTCAATAACAGTGAGAATGAAGGGATGTGGGCCCTCTAGAGCAATAGTAACCACTGTCCGCGGTGCTGAATCTTCTAACCATGTTAACACATATTTCTATCTTTGCGTACTTCGAATTCTGATGACTTCTATCCGGCCTCACCCAGGAATTCAGATCTAGAGGAGGGTCAAGGTTTTGGTGAAGAGAATCTAATGTGGATTTGGGAGACTGACTTTTGGAGAAACACTTTCAGAAATTAGGAGAGACATTTAAGAAAATAAATTTCAAATTATTTAAATTTTTTTTTTTTTAAATTTCCTGGCCATTCCAGGAAAAGACACATTTCCTTTTCTATTCCTCCTGATCCATTCTTTTTTTATCCATTCATTTTTGTGCTTAATGATTTGTTCCTCAAGTTAGATTAGCTGTGACTTTTCTCCTGGGTTTACAACTCTTTGAAAGGTGCTTAGGGCTATCTTGAGATTTGTATTCTGAGCTCAGCTGTGCACCAACTAGCTGGCTATCTTCCCTTCTGCCTCTCAGGTAGGGCTGTCAGATTTCTTCTTTTTTTTAAAAAAAATATACTTTATTGATTTTTTTTACAGAGAGTAAGGGAGAGAGATAGAGAGCTAGAAACATCAATCAACTGCCTCCTGAACACCCCTGTCCGGAATTGAATGTGCCCCTGACCGGAATTGAACCTGGGACCCCTCAGTCCTCAGGCTGATGCTCCATCCACTGAGCCAAACCAATTTCAGCAGATTTAGAAAATAAAAACAGAAAATATCCAGTAAAATTTGAATTTTAGATAAAAAGAAAGACTTCTTAGTTATAAGTGTGTTCTATACTAAGATGGGTTATTAAAAGATACTGAAATAGGCAGTGCTATATGAAGTAGTTGCATTGTTTCAAAAGGTGTTCTTGACTTATGGGTGACCTTTAGTGATGTGGGAGAACAAATAATATATAACCCTTGTAAAGGAGGTTATTTTAAAATTCTGAGTATTGAAGACAGCTTCAATCTAAGAAATCATCAGGTTGAATTGTCCTTCTAGTTCCAGGGATCTCAACAAAATAAAGTGTCCACTTGGGTATATAGTGGAACACTTCTGTGGTTATTATTATTTAAGCTAATAACACTGTTCCTAGTTCAGATCAATTATATTCCCTGTGATTAAAAAAAATTTTTTTTTTATTTCTCTTTTTTGCTCATCACCTCACTTTGGTCTCCTGTTTGTGTTTTAAATCTTCACTATTTATTTTAATTTAGGATGTCATCCCATGAAAACAGATTTTTAAATTCTGTACCCAGGACACAGAATTGCTGATTTTTATTTATTTTTCTACCTTTATCCTGCCTGTGGGAAAACAAGTGTTTAAAATGATTTGTTGACTGCCTCAGTGAATTGATAAATTTAGTACTTATTTGAAATGATGTCATACTGTACTTCTTACTCCTTATTATGCCACCAGAAATTATTTGGCCACAGTTCTGAGCATACTGTCTATACTCTGTGTATCTATATAGTCTCTCACTAAGTATTTAATCATGACAAGATGGCAAGAGCACAATGAACAATGCAAATGGACATTAGATAATGATACTTAATTCTTAGAAAAGAGTAAATTTAGCTCCAACTTTAAGCTTTTTAGAAAATGACTCTATTAAAAATTTCATAAGTTCATCTGTCCATCAAAAATCTAGTGAGTACAGATCAGAATAACAGATTAATGTTAAACATCATTTCTGAGTGGCAGGAAATTTTGTTCCAGATGGAGCTGATGTCTTATACCTGTGTGACTGACAGGTTCATAATGGCACAGTACATTACTTCACCACTCCTCCTGTGTGTAGATTTAAAAAAAATCATTTACAATAAAGGTAGTCACATTTCCAATAACTTACTGTTAAGTCATCATGTAACGCGAAGTTCTTTTAGTGAGTACTCAAGCAATATATTTTTATTGATTTTCTCTTGGTGATGCCTCTGGCTCCCCAAATCATTAGGTAACTTACAAAAATGAGATGATGATTTTATGAGCATGGGTAACTCAACACTTTGGTGAATAAAAACTGCTACTAAAAATTGGCCTTCTAAATGTCACCTGGCTTTTATGGCCCTCAGAGCAAGCATGGATCCGTGAAGGTCATGACAGGAGATTGTTCTTCAAGAGAAAGCCGAAAGACAGGATACTGAAGGCTTATACTCCTCCTGGAGTTGATGGTGAGGATCACATTGTGATTAGCACAGGGATAATGGACAGTCTGATACTGAGAGATAGTTGTCTTGATTATGCCTTTAACCATAAAATAGCTTCAGTTATATAGTTTTTTCTTTCTTTTTCTTTTTTACAAAATGGAGAAATTTTAAGCTAAGAGGGACATTCTTGCCTGAAGACTTGACCATCTCATTGTACCCATGAAGAATCTAATAATTAGATGGGTTCATGGAGCTACTCAGTGACACAGATCATACTGGTAGGACATGGTCAGGACTCAATACTTAGATTCTTAACTTAATGCTCTTGCAAATGTGGTTGAAATGAGTGAGCTTGGGGTCTAGGTTTTAAGTCTCAATAGTATCTTATCTCAGCCAAATGACCTTTTCAAGTAACAAAGTCTATAAGCTCAGTTTCCTGATCTTTATATGAGGGTGATAATACCCACCTGACTTACCTCTCAAGGATGTTATGGGTTTTAGTGAGATAATAATAAAGTGTGAAGTACCAAATGAAAAAGAGTGCTGTATTTTTATTTACTACTATGTTACAAATTATCCAAAACTTAGAAGCTTAAAGAAGAAATATTTATTAAATATCCCATCGGTTCTATGGGTCAGGAATCTGGGTCTGACAGAGCTGGATGCCCCTGGCTCAAAATTTCCAATAAGCTTGTATTCAATATGTCAAACAGAGAGCTTTGAAGGCTTGACTTAGGCGGTGTAGGGAAAGATCTTTTTCCAAGCTCAGCCACATGATTATTGGAAAGGATTCCATTTCTTTCAGGCTGTTCACTGGAGGTCTGTCTTGCATGTGGACATCCCCTCATGATAAAGGGAGCTGGCTTCCTAGAGCAAGTGAGCAAGAAAATAAGAGAATGTGTGCAAAGTTAAAAGCAAGTCCTCTTGTGTCCTGCTCTTGGACGTAATATTCCATCACTTTTTAAAATTTCTCTTTTGATTAAAGTATTACATATGTATTCCATCACTTTTACTCTTCTCTGTTCATTAGAAGTAAGCCACTAGGAGCATCCCACACTAAAAGGGCATTGATTACACCAAGGCATGAATGCTAGATGAGAATCATTGGGTTCTATCTTAGATACTCCTAACTCAAGTATTATTCTCCTTTTTCTGGATAGTTACAAGGAAAGCATTAGATATTAGATGTATACAAAAAGATGGTCACATTAATAATTTTATTTATAATTACTAATGATCTCTCTGCTTCAATAAGGTATTTTAGGTGATAGATATTTGAGATGAGAGTATAATTAAATTATACTGTATTCCTCCTGTTTAGAATACCCTCCTTCTCAGCTTTTATCAGCCTGTGAATTGCCAAGTCATCTTCTGCAAATTCACTCAAATATTACCTCCTGGATATGTTATTGTGGTTCAACTATTATACTTTCTAATGTGAATTTGGCCATAGGACAATCT
>PVJN01034778.1:0-22543 GCA_004026805.1 Lasiurus borealis | reverse complement strand
TTTTATTGATTTTTTACAGAGAGGTAGGGAGAAGGATAGAGAGTTAGAAACATCGATGAGAGAGAGACATCGATCAGCTGCCTTCTGCACGCCCCTTACTGGGGATGCGCCTACAACCAAAATACATGCCCTTGACCAGAATAGAACCTGGGACCTTTCAGTCCCCAGGCCAACACTCTATCCACTGAGCCAAACTGGTTTCCTCGAAATTTTTAATTCTGTGGATACTTTGTAATTGTCACTCATGGCTGAGCCCAGATAATTGTGCCCATTTCTGTTGCATGGCTGAACTTTGATAATGAATCCCACCCCCTTGTGCCTCACAACATACCTGCCTCTGGCAAAATATATTTCCAGGATGTGGCTCTGTCAATGCCACTGGACTCAGCCAATAATTAGTTCATATGCCTTCCCAGGTAATCTCTACAGGTCTCCATGAAACATTCCTTTCTTGCCTGTCAACAAGCCTGGGGCTAATTATTACTGCCTAGTGCCAGACCTGCTAGCTGTTAATGAAGCTGTTATAACCCTGCAGTCAACACTGCTGAACCATTGCATTTTCTGAGACTCATTCCATCAGAGGTGGGCAGTTTACATGTCTAGATCTGAAAGATACTTTTTTCTGCCTTCAGCTTCCACCCTCCAGTCATCCCCTGTTTGTCTTTTAGTGGGAAACCCAACTATGGGGGCCAATGAGAAGTTCACATGAACCAGACTGCCACAAAGGTTCAAGAATTCCCTTACTCTTTTTAGCAGAGTGCTAGCATTTGATCTGAGTTCCCATGACTTTGAGTGCATTCTACTCCAATATGTAGATGACCTCGTACTGGCTAACTCCGTATGAGCTCAGTGCCAGGAAGGAATGCAAACCCTCCTAATACTGTTAACTGAAACAGGTTACAGAATGTCTAAGAAAAAGTCACACATTTTTCATAAAGAAGTCAAGTATTTAGACCTCTGAATCACCCAAGTGAAATGAAGGCTAGAGACTGAAAGCAAGCAAGCAGTATGTGTCATCCTAGTACCTAGCACCTGGAGGCAGATTTGGGAATTTCTGGGAGCAGCAGGATTCTGTAGAAATTTGGGTCCAAGCGTTTTCAGACCTAGATAAGCCTCTCTATGAAGCTTTAAATGGGAAAGTGTCAGGAGCCAGGAAAATACAGCAGGGGTTGTGGAATTTCCCCTAAGGCCAGAACTGCAGATTTGAAACCTCCCCAACCAGGGAAGTCATAACCGCCACATCCGCAATCAGCAGCCAGCATCTGGAACTAGCTTAGCCAATCAGCTTAGGCCACATACCTCCTCGCGCCTTTTTCCCCCTCCTCTTCCCCCTTCTGAGCATATATAAGAAGAGCAACCAGAAATAAAATTTTGAGGCTTGATCAGAACACCATTTGCCTTGCCTCCTTTCTTCGTGTCCCTGTCTGTTTCTCATTCTCTTAGGTGCGTCGCCTCGCTGCCCCTGTTGAGTGACCCCGTGTGCCGGGGCAGGAAAGAGAAGACACCCATTGACTGGGGTCCTGATCAGGAAAAGGCCTTCATCATCATCATAAAGGCAAAATTCACTGAGGCCCCAGCACTAGGGCTATCAGATGTGATGCAAAACTTTAATCTTTTTGTTCATGAGAACAGCAGGGTAGCCCTAGGGTTTCTAACACAGGAGTTTGAATCCTGGCAAATACCAGTAGCCTCTCTCTCCAAGCAGATTGACCCAATTGCCTCTGGTTGGTCCCTGGGTCTCAGGGCCCTTGCAGCCATGGCATTGTTAGTCAAAGAAGCAGATAAGCTTACACTAGGACAAAACTTAAATGTAAAAGTACCTCATGCTGTTCTCACCTTAATGGAAGGTAGGGGACAGCACTGCCTAACTCATGCTTGAATGACTCAGTATCAGAGGCTTTTATGTGAAAATTTGTGGGTACAATTAGAAGTAGTGAGAACTCTTAACCCTGCCTCCTTCTTACCCACCATTGAGTGAGACCCTGAGTGCAATTGCCTAAAAGTCTTAGAGAAGATTTACTTTTGCCAGTCAGTTCTAACAGATAAGCCCCTACAGAATCCGGGCTTAGTATGGTTCACGGATGGCAGTAGTTTTCTAGATGAAGGAAAAAGAGGAGCTGGGTATGCATTGTTATGAGACTTTGAGACAATCAAGGCACAGGCCCTGCCTGAAGTATGGTCAGCTCAGATGGCAGAACTTCGGGCCCTAGTCAGAGCCTTAAATCTCAGTAAGGATAAGTGCACCAACATCTACATTGTCTCCTACTATGCCTTTGCTACCCTGCATATCCATCAGGCCATGTACAAGGAAAGGGGGCTCCTAACAGCCAGAGAAAAAGGAATCAATAATCAAAATGATATCTTGAAGTGACTAGAAGCAGTTTGGGAGCTCAAGGAAGTAGCAGTCATCCAATATAGAGGACACCAAAAAGGAAAAGTCTCAGTGTCAGAAGTCAATGCCCCACAGATGCAGCTCCAAGGCTAGCTGCTTAGGACTGTGCTAGTTCCTGAATTACCTGAACCTCTGAAACACACCCCTCAAGAAAGAGAATGGGCCCAGCAAAAAGGGGGAAAAGGGACAGAGGAAGATTGGTGGATATTAACAGAATATAGGGTCTAAGTCCCAGAACAGTTAGCCCATAAGGTAGTCCTCCAGAAGATTGAATTTACCCATTTAGGGAAGACTTCCCTGGAAGCTTTGTTAAGCAGATACTACCTAATTGACCCTCTTCCCTCTTTGTGTGCCATAGTTTCTCAGCATTGCCTCCTCTATGCACAGAACAATGCCAAACAGGATCCTGTAAGACCAATAGGAGTTCAGTGCTGCAGGCAAGCTCCCTTTGAGGACTTAGAAGTAGATTTTACAGAAATAAGGCCTAGGAGAGGGTGGAAAGACCTACTAGTCTTTGTTTGTACCTTTTCAGGCTGGGTTGAGGCATATCCCACTCATACAGAAAAGGCAAGAGAAGTCACTAAGGCATTGTTGAAGGACATAATTCCTTGGAAGGAAATACTTCTGACCATAGTTGTCAGATAATGGCCCAGGCTTTGTATCAGAAATAGTACAACAAGTAGCTAAGGCTTTAGGAATTAGGTAGAAACTACATACTGCTTACAGGCCTCAGAGTTCAGGGAAAGTAGAAGACATGAACTGGACTATCAAGCAGGCCATGGCTAAGCTATGCCAAGAGACAAACCTAACCTGGACAGATATCTTGCCTCTTGTAATCCTTCAGGTATTTTGTGCCCTGAGGGCCAGGGTAGGGTTGCACCTCCCTTAATTTGGCCAAAGGTATATTTCAGGAAAATAGAGAACCGACGAATTCAGAAGCAATTATAAGGAGTTGGAAAAATTGTAATTGAAGTCCATAGATGGGTTATTGACTGATTACCCATCTCTCTAGGAACAGTTGTACATTGTTATAAACCTGGAGACCAGGTTTGGGTAAAAGACTAGAAAAAAGAGCCCCTTGCCGAAACCGGTTTGGCTTAGTGGATAGAGCATGGGCCTGTGAACTGAAGGGTCCCAGGTTCAATTCCGGGCAAGGGCATGTACATTGGTTGCGGGCACATCCCCAGTAAGGGGGGGGTGGGGTGCAGGAGGAGGCTGATCGATGTCTCTCTCATCGATGTTTCTAATTTTCTATCCCTCTTCCTTCCTTTCTGTGAAAAATCAATAAAATATATTTTTTGAAAAAGAGCCCCTTAAGCCAACTTGTAAAGGACTCTATCCAGTCATAGTAACTGCAAGATCAGTCAGAGGCTGAAAACCAAGTGACACAGGCTTTATTAGAGGAAATACCTGCTTGGCTGTCTTGAAAATGGAGAACAGCAGACCATGCAACAGTTAGAACTCTTCTAAAGGAGAATGAGAAAGGCATGAGGGCTTGGGTTATATGGCAAGAGCTGGTTTGTTAGTCAATGTATATGTCCATAAGGGTGTTCCTTCTGGGTTGGGGTCATATCACATTTACAGTAAGTCATCTCCATTCCAGGAAAAGGTGGGTTTATTAATCACATTTCAGAGAAAGGTATGTCTATTATTTTTAGGGTCTTGGTAGTAATATTAATTAAAAAAAATCTGAGAGTCCCGACAGGGTCAGAGTGTGAAGATCCATCATTTGTAGCTGCTTCCTGATGAGAGAGGCATCATAAGAGTCATTTACCTGCAGGTCTCAAAGATTCTGGTGATATAGATGGCCCTGCTTAGGGTTCAAGGCAGATAAGCCTTTCCCAACTTCTGGTTGCTGAACACCTATATCCGGTAAGAAATTGGTGAAGCAGCACATGAGGCAGGGGCCAAAGAGCAAAAGTAAAAGAATAGATAGCAGTGGGCCTAATAATGGGAGGAACCAGGTGGCAAGTGAGCCAAAAATGGCATGCCCCCTTTCAAGCTAGTTATGTAGTCTTTGGCCAACAGAGGGATTTAATGTCATCTTTGACATTTCCTGATTCATTAACAAAGTAACAGAATTCTTGCCCAAGAAAGACACAGGTACCCCCTTTTTCTACTGTCAAGAGATCTAAAGTGCACCGGTCCTATAGAGCTACCGCTGCTAAGGAGTCTATCTGCCTTTGAAGGGAATTACCAATGATGGAGATATCTTCTGAAAATTCATCAGACAATTTGTGGTATAAAGGAACAGAGGAGGAAATGCCTCTTACTTCTGTCCTTACTGCAGTGAGGACTCCCGTGCCCACTAAGGGTGAGCAAGGGTCACCATTTTGTGGCGAGATGTGAGAAGACCAAGAGAAGATTTGAGTTCTCCCTCTGTTCTGATAGAAATATTGGGGGTTAGAAAGACATAAAACATCATGAGTATGTTAGGTCCTGGGGGACACAGGTGTAGGCTGTAATCCCACAGAAGAGAAAAATGCCAGTTGGAGGGCAGGCTAAGGGTGGGGGAAATTTATAGATTGTGCAAAGTAATGAGGTGTAGGGGTAGTTGAGATAGTGGTTTGAGAGTTAAACAGGTATTTCCCATATTAAAGGGAGAGATGTTGTATAGGGTACATTGAGGTTTGGTATACCTAAGAGTTAATCAGTGGTTCAATAGGTTGGGATTGGAGTAGCTATGATGGGAGTTTGAGCCAGTGACAGACAAATCCAGAAGGATTTAGAGAAGGAGGGCTTGATTTTATAGAGTAGATGGAAGGTTGTATTGATGAGGATAGGTAAAGGAGTAGGCCTAGAGTTTTGGGGGCGAGAGAGAATATCCTTTAGTGGGGGAGGGATAGGTTGAATATTAACATAGGTTTTGATAAAGACAATTTACCCCTAGGGTCTATGCCTCCTCCATCTATTCTAATTCCTGCTGGCTGAGCCTGGATCCAGAGTGGGTCTGCTGGGTTCCATATGGTAAAGCTGACAGGATTGCACATAAGGGGGCCACAGTCTGAGGGGGGTCTGAGTTTTACTAACAGACTAAGTAAAGCACCAGAGTAGTAGTGAGAACATTGCCAATATGGACAGTAGAACTCCGCTATCATCACAGTACCCCTTCTGGTGGTATTCATACATAGATATTTGTGGTCAGTGGCAGAGGCCACATACCACCTACCACAGCTAGACCACCCAAGGGCCTTGGCCACACATGCATCAAAATAGAAAGTGACATTAGAGGATTTCCCATCCCAGAAAGTAGAATTGATGACTCCCTCATCATCTCAAGTCCATTTCACTTGAGAATACAAAAAAAACCTTCTTTGGTGCATTCATTGTTAGCTGCCTGTAGGAAGATTATGGTGAGAAGAAGAGACATATAAAAAGAAATTAAAAAACCCCAGCTGCTTTTGCAGAAAAAAAAAAAAACCTGAAAGGCCCCTTGCCAGGTAAGATCCACTATCCATGAGTGTAAATCTTTTGGGGAAACAGGTCATGGTTGCTACCAGGATCAGTCCTCCAGATGTATTGCAGGCAATAGTAGAATTTAGTATGTGAGGAATAATGAGTCATCAGGTTTTGGATGGTGCCACTGAGTCTTCTTTGGGGATGATGGGAAGGAATTTGGTGAGCCTAAGAGAAGTAGATACTGTGGGGGTAGAAGTGTAGGAAGGTCGTGTTTTGTATATAAGTTTGTATCACTTAATGTGTGAGAGGTGATACTAGTGATATATTCTTTGTACCTTTGTTGCTGTAGTATGACTGGGTAAGTCCCCTCCCAGGTTTTTGTTAAGGATGTTTTGACCTTTTTCTTGACATAGACCAAGTCTCCAGGGAGGACTGAGAGAGATGAGTAGAAGTTGTAGGAAAGGGATGGGGGACAAGATGACCAGCATATTGTTGTAAGAGTACCCTCATATGAGCAAAAGCAGAGAAGTAGTCTCCCAGAAAGGGGGAATTGTCCTCCGGGGTTTGGAGGACAAAAGGCCACCCATACATGATCTCGAAGGGGCTGAGAATTATTGGTTGTCATGGCATGGCCCTCAGTCTCATTATTGGCAGGGGGAGTAGTTCAGTCCAAGACATATGGAGCTCTAAGGATAGTTTGGTTAGATTTGTTTTTAAGAGATGATTAGCCTTTTCTACTTTATCTGAAGATTAAGGATGGTAGGGGATGTGGAGGTTCCATTTGATGTTTAACGTTTGAGAGACCAGTTGCATTATCTGAGATGAAACTGGGACCATTATCAGATTGAAGAGACATCAGAAAGCCAAAGTGGGGGATGATGTTGTGGGAAAGAGATAAATGAGAGTTCAAGTTCCTGTCCAGCTGATGAGGAGACAGATGTATGTTTTCTCCATAGAGGAAGAAAAATCCATGGTCAGGGAGATAAGCTAAAAAGTATAAGGAGAAGAGGTGGACTAAAATGTATGTGATTTTCTTTCTCAGTTGCATGTTCCAAGCTGAGAGGATAGTAACTCTGGCACTACCAAGAAGGGGTGACAGATGAATGACTGAGATTGTATTGCTATGAAAGTGGGAGGGAATATTCCAAGAGAAAAGAGAAAGGGAAGGAAAGGAGCAGTGGAAGCCAGGGACCTGGATGGTTGGATAAGAAGACAGACAGACACTCTTCTGGTTTAATGTCTTATTTTCATTGAACCTTAATTCTTGCTGTTTTTCTGAATATTCTGGTTTAGCTTAAGAAGTATCCAGCAACCTTGTCCTGCTAGGCTTGGAGACTGAAATCTCACTTTCTTGTTCAGGATAAAATGGTCCTTTTATAATTCTTATAAATAGTTAATTTAGAACTTCTTTCTTTCAACATTTCTCTTTTTCTTCTCATCATATAAACAACATTTACAAATTTCACATCTTCAAATTAGCCTTCAAATCTTCTTTCTATGTTCTTCAAAAATTCATAACCACTCCTCAGACATTCCATTAAGTATTTCTACTTTAATGTTCTTTTTTTCTTTAAAATATATTAAAATTCTTCACTTTTAGAAAACTTAATAGTAAATGACTGACCAAAATCTCTTATTAACATATTTACTAAAATCCTCAAGAGAACATTAGCAAATCCTACCAACAATATAAGAAAATCATACTATTTCATGACAAAGCAGGAATTATCCCAACAATTTTAAGCTGATTCAATATTTTTTAATCAACCAATGTAATCCAAGAGGTCAACTGTGTAAAGAAGGAAATTCACATAGTCATAAAATTTGATACAGAAAAGTGTGTGACAGAGAAAAACATTCATTCATGATAAACTCACTTAAGGAACTTGGGGTAAAGGGTCACTTCCTCAATCTGATCATGTGATTTCTATAGTTACTATCATACTGGATTGTGGAAAATTAAATGATTCCTCCTCAGATGGGGACAAAGTCAAGAAGGTCCACTCTTACCACTTCTATTCAACATTGAACTTGAAATAATCACAAAAAGACAAGTAAAATGCATAGAGACATTCACATATGAACAGAAGATACAAAGTGTTCCTACTTGCACATGAAAAAAGTCAAATGAATCGACTTCAAAATTGCTGGTCAACACAGAAATGGATCTATTTGGAGATTTATCATGACTGCAGTAGTGTTTTCCTTGTGGGGTTGTCAAAGCAGCAGATAAGGGGATAGAACTGAGTTCTTGTGGAAAACCATCCACAGACACAGCTTTTCACAGAGGTGCAGCCTCAAGGAGGAACTTGGCAGCACCACTTGTTACCCAGAGTTCACCCTAAATCCCCTGGTGACTGGAGGGGCCTCATGTGTTTGCTCATTGATCTGACTGAAACCAGGGGACATAAAACCTCCTTCCTCTTAGGACAGGAAATAGGTTTGCATCTGAAATCGCTGCCCCCTTTCTCTCACAGAAGTGGAGTGAGGGTGCCCCTAATGGTCACACTTCAGAGATGGTTCCAAGGTCCCCAGAATACATGCTGGAGTGTAATGCTGAGGAGCTGCTCAGTGAGTTTTAATCTGACATTGAAACCTACATGCATTTTAGAGAAAAGGGAGGGAGGAAGTTCCTGTCTTTTTCTGGTACCTGGGAAAATGGACTTTTTTTCCTAATTTAGGTTTGTATTTCCCTCATGGGGACCTGACCACCTGGCTTCTGGTGGTTCCCCCAAAACGAGGCCCAGCATCAGCCTGCAGGAGAGGGGATCTTGGTTGTTTTTCTTCATTAAGTCATCCCAACTCCTCAGGAGCCCCTGTACCCTAGCACCTGAGCTGCCCTTCTGGGTGCCCCTCCAAACCTTGACTACTACAAACTGCACAGCTATGAACAGAGGGGTACATATATCCTTTCTGATGAGTTTTCATTTTGGCTTTCTGTTTGGGTTTGTGACTATATTTTAGGTAGTTCCTCTACACCTCTCAATCTCTAGTGCAGGGCAGGGTGAAAGGCTGTTTGTAAATAGCTGGAATAGGAAAAGACTCAAATCCACCAGAAACTAACTCTGCCAACAGACTAATAGGACTCCAACTTGAATTTCCCCCAGGCAGTTGTCTTCAGGTGTAGCGAGAATTTTTTTTTCAACAGGGTGAGACAGTTGCTTCTGCCTGGAAGCCAATTGTTAATTTTAAATTCTTTTTAAAATTATATATTTTATTATTATTATTATTTTGTTTTACAGAGAGGAAGAGGGATAGAGAGTTAGAAACATCAATGAGAGAGAGACATCGATGCATGCCCCTGACCAGAATTGAACCTGGGACCTTTCAGTCTGCAGGCTGATGCTCTATGCACTAAGCAAAATTGATTTTGGCACTTTTAAACTCTTAAGTCACGCTCCCTGCCCCGAGTTCAACATACATTGAACATACATTGAATGTCATATCTGTGACATTACTGAGATATAAAACTTTATGGCCAAATTGAAAATAATGAATTCTGTGGTTTGAGCCAAATCTTTAATGTTAAAATTGGTTTAAGCATTGATAACTTTAAATTGTGTGTATTTGGAAGCTTTATTTGGGTATAATATTGCAATGATTTAACTGAGAGATAATTTTGTGACAAGGGCCCTCAGGTTGTACCAAAATCTATTCGCTCTCTCTCTTTAAAAATCAATATTTTAACTAAATTAGATTAATTCAATATACTTGAAATCGCATAAGGAAACTCTTCCAAAAAATAATAGCAATATTCTGTTTAGACACATATACTTTGAATGTCATAAGAGGTTCCAGTCTGTTTCAGAAAAGAGCTTAGACAAATTCACAGCCAAGTTTAAACAGGAAATTTTTAGAAATATCACATATCCAGTAAGGGAAGAAGGGCAAGCATGATAATTCTCTGTGTCTGCCAGTGACACTCTGGTGTTTTACATTTCATTTACTGGGATTTATAAATTGTTTTCCATGTTTAATATACCATCTGTAATAAGCCATGTTAACCTTTATATACAAAATGTTTGCTGTACCGGAAGGCTGTTGTCTCAGAATATACAAAGTAAAGATTTTATCAATTGCATTTTAAACAAATCTATAACAATGCCACTTTTGAATTTTTGTCATATTAGACAGCCATTGCTTTAATTTTGTTCATTTAAGTCTTTAGAAAATCCCATAGAAAAAACTCTGACATATTCTAAATTTCAGGCTTCTGAGCAGGTCATATCTTTGAACCAAAAAAGAATTATAAAGTATATATAGAAGGTAGAAACCCCTTCCGGCATATGAATAAAATATATAGATGAGTATTAAAAATACAGGGATAAATTTAAGCTTCAAAGGGAAAGTTTAAAAATATCTTTCACCAATATTCACCATTAATATAAATGAAAAAGGTGTGCCTTTTTTCCTAAATAATAGTTCCCTGGAAAGTCAACTGACAGGCCCCTCTCCCAGAAGGGAAGCAACTAAGTTGGTTGCACATTTTAAATGAAGGTAAAATCTTTAAGGTGGCATTTTTAAAGTTTGAAAGTAAAATAACAAAAATTAAATTCAGTAGAAATAAAAAGTTAAGCCAGTGAGCAGAAAGTTTAAAGTACTAAATTTTCCCAGGAGGAGATTCCATCCTTTCCCCAAGAATCAGGCAGAAGATAAATCCATTAAGGACAAGGGGCGCCCTAACTGCTTTGGCTCAGTGGATAGATCATCGGCCTGGGGACTCAAGGGCCCCAGGTTTGATTCTGGTCAAGGGTATGTACCTTGGCTGCAGGCACATACCCAGTAGAGAGTGTGCAGAAGACAACTGGTCTATGTTTCTCTCTCATCAATGTTTCTAACTCTCTATCCTCTCCCTTCCTCTCTGTAAAAAAATCAATAAAATACATATTAATAAATAAAAAAGAGTACAAGGATCATGCAAGGGGTGGGGATGGGAGCTGTTTTATACTTTATTGGGATCACTAGATATTGGCCAAACCAGGGTTCTGGTACTGTGTAAACCCTCTTAAGTCCGCATCCCAGAGTAAACCTCTTGGAAATTCAGAAGATACTTAACCCTCTATCTCAATGAATACTTTGGAAACATGAGAATCATCTCAAATACTTTAAACTACCGAGAAATGTTCCTGATGAAACAGAACACAGGTTAGACACACTTCCCCCAGGAGACAGGGAGACAGGAGGGTGGCTTCTGCATGAGCTCGAGTCGTCACCACCATAGTTTGCAGTTAGTCCACCCGGCAGCCTTGTTTGTGATCTTAGCTTGTCTAGGTACCCCTCACTCCTAGTTTGAGAGTGAGGGCTTCCTTCCTTCAGACTTGGCCGGTGAGGGATGCCCCACTAGTAAGGACTTTTTGCAAGTACAAGGGATACCTGAAACATCCTTGTATGCTCCATTTTCTTTCTTCTTTTATTTTAATGAGTAGAGTGCCATCCATAGCACATAAAATAAAATAAAAAAAAAAGCAGCCCCTATAGTTTGACCCACAAACTTTAAAGAGAGCCTGATTCTTATGAGCATGGTTTGTTCTCAAGTACCAAGGAGAAGAATGGAATAATAAAGTCTAACCCCTGAGAAAAGTTTTAAATAGAAAAAAAAATTGTAAGAAGTAATTGGAAGTCCCATGTGTCCAGGCTTTCTTTACTCTAGGGAACAAGCCAAAGACACGTGGGAAACTGTAAAATTAATACTTTGCTCCTGGCAATAACAACCCAAGTCCACCGAGGGAGAAGTCGGAGGCCACATCCCTGCCCAGAACTAAGCCAAACTTAACTTACCCCAAGACAAATAAAGGACCTGGTCATACTTTAGCCCAGATCCCCTTCTAACCTTGGGACTTGAAACAAATTAAAAACATTTTAGGAAAGTTCTCAGAAGATCCTGAGGTCTTCCAAAACCTTATTCAAGTATTTAACCTCTCATATGGAAACATCATACTCATATTAAACCTATCCTCTCACATACTAAAAGGCAGGATGTACTAGAAAAATCAAGAGAATTTGGAAATGATCACTTTCTAATCTTCTGCCAGGGGAATAGAGAATTCTGAGGAAAGGAATAGAGATTTCTTAACAGGACAAGAAAAAATTCCCTCTGTAGACCTTCAATGGGATCTAAACAGTTTTGTATTATAGAAGGGTTCAGACATTGTGGGAAACTTGTTGTGTTTGACAGCCATTTTGTAGTAAGCTTCAGCCAAGTTAGCACTAACCTTAGGCTAGGTTTCAATTACCCCAAACCCTGTCTCTTTCCCTATCTCTCGAAAGCCGCTAACTTCCTTATTTCTCCCTATAAATATCCCGAACTGCTGTTGAATAAAAGAGACTTGATCAGAACTTTGTCTTGTCTCCATTCCTTGTGTCTCTTGTCTCTTTCATCCCCACTCCCCTTCTAGGGTCCTCGTTGACTTCACCTGCGGGTTGGGACAAGACATTGTAGAACAGAGCCTGACAACTACTCTAAATTAACCACTATTAATCAAGGAAATAACAAAAATGCCTCATCCATTTTAGAAGGCTCTAGGAGTCTTTTGGTTAGGCATATGAAAAAGATCTCTTCCTTGGTTTCCCAGACATGCCTGTAAGGTCTACAAATTATTTATCCCCAGATTCAAACTTAAGACAACTAATTTTAAAGGACATATTTATCACTCAGGCTATCGCAGACATCAGGAGGTTACAAGAATTGGCTATTGGTCCCAAGAGCACTTTAAAAAATCTCCTGAAAGTTATCACCTCTGCATTCAATAATAAAGACCATAATGAAGAAAAAGGAGAAACAGAGGAAGCCAGGCCAGAACCAAGGCTCTTTGTGCCACACTATGGCAAGGGCCCCCATTCAAAGTCTGGAGGTAAATAATCAGTCCCAGTTATCTGCTACAACTGTGAACAGGTTGAACTTATGCACTGGAGTTGCCCCAAGGGGTGTGGTGAACTCCTTCCTGAGTCCCTATTCTACCTGACAAGGAAACCACTGGAAGTCAGAGTACCCCTGGAGATAGAGGTCCCTTGGGTAAGGGCTGGGGACCAGCTGGCCCGACAGGACTGATGGGGCTCGGGGTCTCTTAACGTGGCTCCACAGAGGACTGCCACCTCCACCCAGGAGCCCCAAGGAATCCTGACAGTTTGGGCAAGGACACTAATGTCCTCCCTGATGTGGGAACCTCCTTCCATGTCCCATGTGGTTCAGAGTTAGGGTTCTGAAGGAGCCGCACGCAAAGGAAATGAGAGACCAGAAAACATTAATTTGGTGATATTGGGGGGCCAGGCAGGAGCCTTCCTCTAGCGCAGTGGTTCTCAACCTTCCTAATGCCGCGACCCTTTAAGACAGCTCCTCATGTGGTGGTGACCCCCAACCATAAAATTATTTCTGTTGCAACTTCGTAACTGTAATTTTGCTACTGTTATGAATTGTAATGTAAATATCTGATATGCAGGATGTATTTTCATTGTTATAAATTGAACATAATTAAAGCATAGGGATTAATCACAAAAACAATATGTAATTATATATTGTGAAATATTTATTTCTAATTAAAAGTAAATGAAATTTTGTCTTGAGTCGTGGTGTAGCATGGGCAACAGTCTTCATATAACAACAGTAAACTACATTGCTACATTTTGCTACACGGAGGAGCTGTGTGTTGGTTCCTAAGACCATAGGAAATGGTCTTTTCCAATAGTCTTAGTTGACCCCTGTGAAAGGGTCGTTCGACTCCCCAAAAGGGTTGCGACCCACAGGTTGAGAACTGCTGCTCTAATGGAAAAGACTACCCTTTGCTCTGGCCTTTTTCTCCCTTTTATTAAGGCTTTGGAACACACCATAGCCTTTAGGCAGGAAATTACAATAACAGAAATTCACATGAAACAAACAGGTAGAGACTGCTTCAGGAAACACTGTTTCAACTAAACAATGAGTGATTAGCTCTGACCTTTCAGAGCAATTAAGGTTGACCAGCCTTCTCCTCTCCTGTTCATAGTGAGACAATGTTTGATTTCGGGCATCTCCTACACCCCTCCTGCGCCGCCCCCCCACCTCGTTTTCTTTCCTCTAAAAAATCTTGCATCTGCAGACAAAAAAATAAGACAAGCAACAATGGCTATGCTAAGAGGTAAATGAGTAAGTCTATAGTAAGTTTCTTTCTGGGCCAACAGTCCTTTGAGTCCCAGTTTCAATGTCCAACAGTTTTTTAAGTGTACATGTTAGCAATGATATTTCAGTTCTGGATGGTGGACAAATGGTGGCAATACAGGTCCGACCCTCTCTGGTTTGGTCCTGGGCAACCTGCATCGATGCACAGCTGCTGACTGCTAGGATGACAAGGTGTCCTCAGCATCTTCCATCTCTGGACTGTTTCTCCTCTTGTCTTCATAGCTGGAGCATTCTCTGTTGTAGGAATTCACATGGTCTTGGAGCTGTTTTTCTGAAAATATACAAACATTCTCGAACAAAAGTTAGTAAAGGAATTTTTTTCTATAAATTTGACTTTGGATCCTATTTATTTTTGCCCAAATGATTTTCCTTTAGGCTTATTTTAATACTATGTATGTTTTTCATGGGTGTCTTGCTGTTAAGTACAAAAAAAAAATTTCTAGATGTAATTTGCTTACAGGATACTTTTCCTTACATAATAATACTGTACTATCCCCTCTTTTTTATTTAATTATTAGGAGGCTTTTGGAAAATTTTTATAATGCAAATATGACTGCTTTATGTTTATTGCATGTTGAGTAATTTTACCATGCAATGAACTACCAATAGAAATTTTTGTTAATACTTTAGGAACAACTTTTTTCCAGTACAATTAAATTTTCTTGAATATTCACTTATTTCAATTAGCCAATTAAATTAATTTGAAAACTTAACTACTATTTTATTGTCAAATTTAATATTCTAACAACAATTTTAGTTTTATCCTGTAAATATTAGTGGAAAGGATTATTTGCATTCTTGAGTAGGCCCTGAATATTCCTAGTGTTAAGTTGGATTTAGAATATAGGGCAGCTGTCAGCCAAGTCTGTCTGTTGCTGGGTCCCAATCTGAGCTGCACCAAATCTTTGTCTGTCATCTTTGTCTTGAAAGGAGCGGGGCCAAATCTCAGTCTTGTCACCTGGGTTCTGATCGGAGCTGGGCATGGGAAGTGAAGCAGCCATGGGCCAGGAGACCTCTCTCAGAAGGGGCGAAGGTTCAAGCCCCTGCAATGTTGGGGGGGAGTGAGGGTCTGTGCCTCACCTCTGTTGACCCCCAAGATTTCTCCTGATGGCCCCTCTGCGACTGTGCCTGTCTTAGGTTGTTCCTTTCCTGAGGAATCTTACCCGTCACTGGCTAACCAGCCATCCTCTGGGGCCAAGCAAGTTGATGTGAGGTTCAGTTCTGTCTCCTTGGTAGCCGATGCACTTGTGGCCTCCACGCTCAGTACCTGCCTTGGGATTCCCTCACCTGCTGGCAGGGTCCCAGCACTGATCACATATCTCGGGGAACCCAGGTTTCTTCTCCAGGGAGGGCCCAGCTCACACCACTGGGTGAGAGACAGATTCATGGTACCAGCCAACACGAGGCTTCAACCTCAGCATGAACAGAAAGCTCAGGGACAGCTGTGGGAGGGTCCCTCTTGGCAAAAAGAGCAAGAAAAGCCAATAAAGAATGCTCAAGTGCCTTCTCACTGCCTTAATTCCTGTCATGTTATTTTTAAATTGCTACCAAATATTCAAAGAATTAGATTGTAAGTTTGTTTGGGATATTTGTCAAAAAATTATAATGACATTGTAGAATATCATGTAAGGATATTCTTTGTTCTAGACCAGCGGTTCTCAACAACCCCTTTGGGGGTTGAACAACCCTTTCATAGGGGTTACCTAAGACCATGGGAAAATGCAGATATTTACATCACGATGCATAACAGTAGCAAAATTTCATGGTTGGGGGTCATCACCACATGAGGAACTGTATGCAAGGGTTTCGGCCTTAGGAAGGTTGAGAAACACTGTTCTAGGTCATGGCAATCCAATTTCAAACTGGCTATCAATTTCTTTTTGTATAGACAAGGTTTTAGTTACTTTATTAGAATACTTAATCAAATTTCATGAAGGGTCAGGAACATAAGTCAAAAATACTTACCCATGTGCCCAGGTAATATTACTGTACAGCTGATCACTGTATTGGCATTGATTCTTAGGCATCTGTACCATCCTCTTTACTATGTTCCCGGTGGCCTTTAGGCTGTTTGTTGTTCGCTTGTCCTCTTCCTGATCCTCTTCTTCAGTGGATTGCTTGGAGTCGCTGCTCTCTGTGACTGAGGTAGTTGATTGTCTGCAGCTGCATGGTGTGGCTCCAGGCACAAGGTCCTTATTAGTCTGTCTAGTTTCTCTCTTGGATCCCTGTTGCAGTTTAATATTTCTAGCAGGAATCCACACGGGTTTGGAAAAATTTTCTGGAAATATAGAAGCATACCCTCTCCCAAAGGTAAATAATGGATCAGGTTCCTTCCATAAGCCAGATTCGGGATCTTTCCATTTAACTAAACCATTTCCTTTTGTTTTATCCTGACACCCATGTAGTTCCATAGGTGTCTGTCCATCAGCATCACAAGTGAAAAAATTTAAAGTAATTAAGGCTTGGCGCAGCCTACCCACAGGTGAATTCTCCATCATCCCCTCTTTTTGTTTTTCAAATTAGGATTTTAGTCGCTGATGCTGTCATTCAATAATGGCCTGTGCTTGAGAATTATATGGTATTCCTGTAATGTGCTGGATTTTCCACCTTTTACAAAATTCCTGGAATTTACAGCTTATGTAAGCAGGCCCATTATCAGTTTTAATAATTTTTGGAACTCCCATGACAGCAAAAGCAGCTAGGCAATAATTAATAACCTGTTTTGCCGTTTCTCCTGTTAGATGCAGTAGCCCATAATACTTTTGAAAAGGTGTCTACAGAGACATGTAATGCCCCAAGGCGTCCAAAGGAAGTATAATGCCTTACATCCATTTGCCAGATATTGTCCCTTAGGAAACCTCTAGGGTCGACTCCTGTGTTAGGCCCTTGAGGTAGATGTAACATACAAGTGGAACATTCCTTAATAATCTGTTTTGACTGCTGTCCAGTGATTGAGAATTGTCTAGACAGCATTTTGGCAGGCTGATTTAAAAGCTGATGAGATTCTAAGGCTTCTTTTAATAAAATGACCAATTGATCAGCATGTGCATTTTGTTTTGTTTAAGGACCAGGTAAGACACTATGAGCCCTGATGTGAGTGATAAAAAAAAGATATCGTCTCTGCTGTACAATCTGATGAACTTGTTTAAATAATAAAAATAAACTTTGGTCACTAAGCCATTTCAACCAGGCAATGTCAATTCTATTCACTAAGTTCAAAGTGTAAAAGGAATCAGAGATAATATTAAGAGGTTCTTGGAAATCCTGCAATGCAGCCTTAATTGTTTCTAGTTCAATTCTTTGTACAGAAGTATGACTGATCAGTATAACTCGGTCTGGATTTACTGTATGATAGGCAGCTTTCTTATTAGATGATCCATCAGTAAAAACAGTTAAAGCTCCAGGAAAAGGTTCCTGCCTAGTATTTTTTGGTGTAATACTGGGTGTATTTATATAAAAATTGTAGTAATTTATGTTTTAATAGGTGACAGCTAAGTTCCCCTGAATATCCACTAAACCCAATTTGCCAATTTATATCAGTCTGAAATAATATTTCTAATTGCTTCCTACTGAGGGGGAGGTATCTTCCCCTCTAAGCTGTTTACAATGTTTTCTAATTTGAAATATTAATTGGACCATTAGTTCTACATATGTAACTGCAGTTCTAGAGGATTGATGCCCTAGGTGGGCCCATTCAATAACAGCAGGAGAGTTTTTATTTTGAAAGATGACTCCAATGGGACTAATTGCAGTGGGGTTAGTTTATCACAATAAAGGTAATTTGGGCTGTACCCATGCTACTTGGGCTAAGGAAATTGCCTGCTTAACTCTTAGCAATTCATTCCTAGCTTCATCTGTTAATGTTTGGGGAGATGAAAGATTAGAGTCACCTCTAAGCATACTAAATAAATTTGTTATTTCTCCCATACCAGTTAATGTTCCCTAATAATTTCTGGAAGTCATTTAAAGTTTTAAGACAGTCTTTTCTTTTCTTATCTCCACCTTCTGAGGCCTAATGCATTGGTTTTCAATTATGGTTTCCAAATATTGGAAAGGCGTTTCTTTCTGTACCTTTTCTGGAGCAATTCTTAAGCCCCATTTAGGGAGCTCCTCTTCTAATTGGGAAAACATGGCCAAGGTCTGTTTTTCCCTTGGGCTTGCTAAGAGCAAGTCATCCATGTAATGGATAATGTAACATTGGGAATATTTGTCTCTCAAAGGCTGAACAGCTTGAGTCACATATTTTTGACACAAAGTAGGGCTGTTGGCCATTCCTTGAGGTAAAACCTTCCATTGGTATCTTTTCATGGGTTCTATGTTATTAATAGATGGCACTGGAAATGCAAATCTGTTTATCTTGAGGTGCCAAGGGAATGGTGAAAAAACAATCTTTAAGATCTACCACTACAAGAAACCAATTTAAAGGGATTTGTGAAGGTGCTGGGAGTCCAGGTTGTAAAGCCCCCATGGTATGCATAGTAGCATTAATTGCTCTAAGATCATGTAATAATCGCCATTATCCTGTCACCTTTTTAGGGATTGTAAATATAAGCGTATTCCAAGGACTAGTGGAAGGCTCTATGTGACCAGCTTCTATTTGTTCTTGTATTAATTCATGAATACAACATAATTTCTCCTTGGTTAATGGCCATTGATCCACCCATACAGGTCTATCATCTTTCCATTTTATTGGATCAGCAGGAGGGTGAGGAGCCTGAGTAGTGATCGCTCCTCAAAAGGTTGATATGCCATTTGAGTCATTAACTGCTGTCCTTTGCCAGTAACAATACATGCCTGTAAACCTTCTAAAACATCCCGGCCCCATAAATTGACTGCAATTTTAGGGATGATGTAGGGCTGAAACCATCCTGTCTGTCCTTCCTCATCTTGCCATCTTAACACTGCAGCACTACGTTGTGTATCATCAGGAATTCCTACCCCTTTAACTGAGCCTATTGCTTCTGCCGTGGACCAAATTGGCCGCCAGAATTCTTTGCTGATAACACTAACATCTGCTCCAGTGTCCACTAGACCCCTAAATTGTTTTTCCTCTACGTATTTTTAAATTAATCATAGGATGGATTTTGCTAATTTCCTGTATCCAATAGGTGTCTGAGCTTCCAAATCCTTGCATTCCTCTTGTCCTATTTATAGCCTCACCTTGCTGAACATAAGGTAGAAGTAGTATCTGAGCAATTCTTTGTCCTGGAGTAATTTGCATAATATTATTATATTCTAGTATAACTTTAATTTCTCCTTCATAATCTGAATCAATGACTCCAGGCAGAACAGTTAATCCTTTTTGAGTGTTTCCATTCCTCCCTAAGATTAATCATAAGGTTTCCGGTGACATAGGACCCAAATTCCTGTAGGAATAGCTTTCTGGCCAATGTCAGGAGTCAAAGTGACCGCTATGGTGCTGCTAAGATCCAGGCCTGCACTTCCTGGAGTTGCTGGGATGAGGGAATCCAATGTGGGCCTTGCAGGGCAGTTTTCCCCTATTAATAACGGGCTGGGGGACACCCCTTTGGCCTTTTCCCAGCGGTTGACCATGCCCTGTATCTTGATCTAGAGGCTGCCCATTTTTATGAAATTTTGATTTACACTGTCTGGCCCAATGGTTACCTCTCTGACATCTAGGACACCTAGAAACTGGATCTCTCAGAGGCTGAGTGTTTAAGCCTCTCCCTAGAGTGCTACCTTGTGTCCTTCTTAGAGGCCAAAACCTTCAAACATTTAAAATATACTTATTAATTCTTATTTGATAAAGTTTTCCATGCAATTTCAAGTATATTAGATCGGTTAAATTTAAAAACATTTCCTTTAAGAAGAGAGAACAAATTTCTTGTATTACTCCAGGCCCATGGAGCTTTCCAAGAATCATCTCTGTTAAAGCCTTGAAATTTTAACATGGAAAAAACCATCAAATATACATACATATATATGTATATATATATATATATACACATACATATACATATATATGTATATATATATATATTCATATATGATTTAAAGGTTATAATATTTTTATAATTATCTTAAGATATCAATTATATACTTAATCTTTTTATATTAAAATTTTCAGTTGGGAATCACATAATTAATCCTTTTTTATTAGACCAATAAACAACGTATTTGGAATTCCTAATTATTAGAGAAATTTTATTTTACTTTCTCCCAATTTAATTTGCATTTAGCTGAAAACCTTGATTAATAACACAAAATCTTCTCCTTTTGGTTCCTTTACGCCATTTTTCTTAAAAAATAAAGACCATTTCTGGGTTTTCCTTTTTTCTGCAGCTTTTGCGGAGAGATTCCAGCTTAAAACTCTAATATGTCCAAAAAGGTGGACAACTGTGCGCATTTCTTTTTAAGCCGGGCTTCTCTCCTCACGAGTACAGAAATTCCAGACACATCTCTCAATTTTTAAAAGTTTTTCATGGCGAGAAAGGAGACTTTAGATTAGTATTCTGGGAGATTGGACTTTCATACTGGATTGCCACAGTGTCTCTCCCTTCCCCCACATCCTGCTTACTTCAGGAGAAAGGATCATAACAGATCTGGCCGAATATCTTTTCATGCTTAAAAGATAAAGACAGATCTTAAATTTTTTTCTTTCTTTTTTGCTTTCCAAAGTAATAACTAGCACCTAATTTGGCCAAGATTTACATTTCCCTTCGAGTTCTCTTATAATTTTTAAAGGAAACCTTAAGTAATCTCATTGCAGGAGAGCAGATAGCCTTGCCTTCTCCTGTCACCTTTGAATTTCTCTGCACCAGAGGTGTTTTCAGCAGTGGAGTTTCACTTATTACATATTTCAGATTCTAAATGCAAACTAAGATTTTAATTTGAACAAGAAACCACATTATTTAAGCATGCAAACCAAAAGTCTATAATAAAGTTTACTTTATATTTATAACTTAATTCTTCCCCGTTAGCCTGGCTGCAAAAAACGTTCCCACCCTATTTACAGATCTCGACTCTGCAGTTAATTCGTGGGCTTTGCATTCGTTGAATTCCCCTCACCGTTTCCTAGGTGGATTTTCCCTCACTATTTTCCTTGGTGAATTTTCCTTCCTTCGCTCTTAGGCAAATAATACCTGATCTCCTCCAGACGTCCCACAGTCAAGCGCCAGATGTGGGAACCTCTTTCCACATCTCTCGTGGTGCAGGGTCCTTGGTTCAGGGTTCGGGTTCTGAAGGAGGCCGCATGCAAAAGAAATGAGAGACTAGAAAACATTAATTTGGCGATATTGGGTGGCCAGGCAGGAGCCTTTCTCTAGTGGAAAGGATACCCTTTGCTCTCACCTTTTTTCTCCCTTTTATTAAGGCTTTGGGACATATTCATAGCCTTTAGGCAGGAAATTACAATAACAGAAATTCACATGAAACAAACAGGTAGAGGCTGCTTCAGGTAACAATGTTTCAACTAAACAGTGAGTGATTAGCTCTGACCTTTCTGAGCAATTAAGGTTGACCAGCCTTCTAGTCTCCTGTTCATAGTGAGACAATGCTTGGTTTTTGGCACCCTGATACTGGAGCAGCCTTCTCAGTACTCCTCACAAACACTAGTAAATCATCCTCAGAGGCTGTAGCCATTATAGGCATGTCTGGAAGTCAAGAAAGATCTTTTTCTCAGTCTTTAGTGTCCAGCTGGGGTAAGTGTTTTTTTTTTTTTTTTCCCATGCCTTCCTGATGTGCAGCAAGATACACATCAGAGACTGTATCCTTTCAACCTGAGGCTCTAGAACAGTCTTTCTCAACCTTTTTAAAGCTTCGACCCTTTAATACAGTCCCTCATTTTGTGGTGGTCCCCAACCATAAAATTATTTTTGGTGCTACTTCATAACTGTAATTTCACTACTGTTATGAATTGTAATGTAGGTTTCTGTGTTTTCAGATGGCCAACACACAGGTTGAGAAACCACTGGCTGATGGAGGTTTCCAAGGAAAAAAAGTTTGCCTCCAAGCCTGATAGGTCAGGGCTACTGGGTGCTTCTTGGGATGCGATGGAATGTTCAAGCAGAGAAATTTAAACAAAGGCTAGAGTACTACCCTTTTCTCCTGTGCTAAGGCCTGTTAGATTAAGATGAATGCATTTTCTCATAGCCTGTGTCAGGTGAGAGAGAAGACTGCCAGATTTTTCATAATTAACTGCTTTGTAGGCTGCCTTTTTTTAGCCCTCCCAGCAAACAGAGAATCATATGGTTCTGAGACATGCAACCAGCCTGCCCTTTCTGATAGATTTACAGTGGGTCTTTGTCAGAGACAGCACCCGCTCTGACTAAATGGGGCGGGGGCATGAGTGGAAGGTATCCACATGGCCCTGGCCATGAAGGCAGATTTGGCAACAGCTGTCTCGTGAAGAAGACACTTTAAGGCTAGTGCCGAAGTCAAATCGGGGGAGGAAGAGAGCTGAAGACTGCTTTGGAGCAGGTGTGAGATAGGGTAGTGGCAATGGGATTCTCTGGGTAGAGTGGTAGGCTCTCAGCCTCCTGAGATAGAGGAGCCCTGGGCTGGGGGAGAGGAGGATGGTCAGAGAGATCAAGAGTAGTAAAGGAAGAAGATTTAAGATCCTCTAAGGCAGTGGTTCTCAA
>PVJN01034777.1:0-22481 GCA_004026805.1 Lasiurus borealis | reverse complement strand
TGATCAACAGAATAAACTGGTGAATATAATAGAATCAGGAGCACAGAAAGGGAGTGGACTGTTAATTCTTAGGGGGAAAGGGGTGAAGGGTGTACAGGGAGAGACTGGACAAAAATCATACACCTATGGATGAGATCAATGGGAGGGAGCTAAGGGCAGAGGGAGGTTGGGAGCTGGGTGGAGGGGTGCTATGGAGGGGGAAAAAGAGAAACAAATGTAATAAAGATTTAATTAAAAAATAAAAATAAAAAAATAGAACATGTTATATAAAAATAGAGATGTTTTGCATTGTCAACACATTGTAAAAATAATACTTTTCTTTCTAAAATTTTAAGTCAAAATTAGCAATCTATATAAAGACAAAATCTACAAATGACAGTAAAAGGAGACTATAAAAATGATTTTCTGTCAATACTAAGCATGGCTCTAAAGTTTGAGAAGTTTTGGAGTTTTAAGAGGTAAAGGTAGCTGACAAGCTGAATCGATAACATGTATGGATGCTTCGTATTTCACAGGTGGGCACTGAGGTAGATGTTAGCCTTTAAACCAACTATTCTTCTGTTCCTTTCCCTCCTCCAGGCTCCAGTTAACACAAAGTTGAACGTGAAAAATAGGAAAGTCTTATGAGAAAAGTCTTATCTAAGGCCAGAAAGAACAAATGAAAAAGTGCAAAATCAAGCCAAGATGGACTAAAATGCTTACTTCTTTCCTGCTCTAAGGAGGAATCCTTGAATGAAACAGTGAACTTTGTATATTTGGAATCCATATCAAGTGCCAAGGTTGGGGGGTCTAACCCATGTAATCTGATTGAAATTCTGGCATGTATAGGTAAACTGAGGCAGATCACAGGAATTCCATGTGGATCATGAAAGAAATGAATCCGCTGCAATAGATTTTTGACATAAATCAGTTACATGAGCAGGTGATCAAAGATGGGGCACACAGACTTTCTTCTTTCAGGGAGCATTAAGTGGAGGAAATTTAACATTCTCAGATTCAAACTAAAAATACAGTGGTACCTCGAGATACGAGTGCCCTAACATACGGGATTTTTGAGATACGAGCCATTGGGCGAGCGATTTTTGCTTTTAAATATGAGCAACAGTTGAGATACGAGTAATCGCAAGGATGGGCCGGCTGCACACGACCCACCAGTTTACCGCGACTCAAGCATCTCATAGTTTCCCATGCCTCAAAATTACGGAACGAATTAAACTCGTATCTCGAGGTACCACTCTACTAGATTTTCCCTGGCCTGGTAATGCATTTGTTTAGAGTATTTTCCTGATACCCCAAAGTAGTGGGTTCTATCCTCTGTTAGAGCACATACAAGAATCAACCAATGAATGTATAAATAAGTGGAAAAGTTAATTTCTCTCTTACCAAGCAATAAATTAAAAACAAGAACAACAAAACTCCACTAGGTGAATTTGGCAAGCAAAGCCAATTTAGGGTAGAAAGCTGATTGAGGGCAACCTCAGTAAGGACTGGCTATGAGGTAACATATGTTAATGTCTAAACATTGACAAGTGTATGGAAATCCCATGTCTGTTTATTAATCTGTGGAGATACTCTGGCAAGAGAAACAATAGTTACTCCCAAAATAAAATAGGTTATGAATAAACAAAGAGAAGATTAAAGGGTGCAAAGGTTGAAGAGGTAAATTAGAATAGAACTAGGATTAGAGAGCGAAGCCAGATTTGATGGCATGTCCTAAAATATGGTTTGCAGGTAAGTGGAGGGGTAGTTGAGGAGCTGCTAACATGGTGCTATAGCACACCTCAAACATAGGGCTAGCAGTGAAGATTTCAAAGCATGGAGTTTGTCTTACAGTTTGGATAGCAGAACCAAGGCCTATTATTTTTTATTGTTTGATTATTATGTCCCTCGGTTCTGGGAAACCCAAGGAGAAATAGGTTAACTTTTATATACCCAGAGCTTTACTACCACTAATTCTGTTTTACCATTTATTTTTAAAATTTATTTTATTGATTTTTTACAGAGAAGAAGGGAGAAGGTTAGAGAATTAGAAATATCGATGAGCCGAAACTGGTTTGGCACAGTGGATAGAGCGTTGGCCTGTAGACTTAAAGTTCCCAGGTTTGATTCTGGTCAAGGGCATATACTTTGGTTGTAGTCACATCCCCAGTAGGGGGCGTGCAGGAGGCAGCTGGTTGATGTTTCTCTCTTATCAATCTTTCTGACTCTCTGTCATTCTCCCTTCCTCTTTATAAAAAAATCAATAAAATATATTAAAAAAAAAGAAATATCGAGGAGAGGGAAACATCGATCAGCTGCCTCTTGCACACCCCCTCCTGGGGGTGTGCCCACAATCAAAGTACATGCCCTTGACTCAAGTCGAACCTGGGACCCTTGAGTCCGCAGGCTGATGCTCTATCCACAGAGCCAAACTGGTTAAGACCTGTTTTACCATTTAATATCAAGTGTACCACACAGATGCAGTTATGTATTGTAGAATATAAATTAGTTCAAATCTCAATACCCAGAAAGCCAATGATACAGGGGAATGATACAAATGCATTCTAATGAGTTTGCCAATCACTGCACTAACAAATGGAAAGTATATTTGCAATAGGAAGTTGATTTTAACATCCAGATAATTTATTCATAATAACCTCATTGATCTAGCTCTAATGAACTCAATCTAAGTAAAAAGTCAATACAAAAGTAAAAACAGCAAAAAGGTGAAAATGGCTGGAGCTGAATAAATGAAGGAACAGCAAGATAACAAGGTCAGACCATGTAATAGTAGTACCTGTATACTATTATAAGGACATTTGCTTTTCTTCTGTGGGAAATGGAAAGCCATTTTGGGGTTTAAATACAAGTAAGAACATGATCTGGCTTCATTTTAGTTTTAGGGGATCAATTTGGTTTCTGTGTGGACAAGCAACTATGGTAGCAAAGTGAGAGGTAAGGAGACAGATTAGGAGGTAACTAGAGAAATATAGCATATTAAATGTACCAGTGTCATTATTAATTATCCTATCTAATAAAAGAGTAATATTCAAAAAAAAGTCAATACAGATTTTCACTAACTTTGGAACACGACTAGAGTATTACCTCTTTGCAAGTAAAATAAAATGATTAACAGACTAACTTTGAAACAAAATGTAGGATTTGACTTGTCACATTGCATTAATAAAATAGATTTGTCTTCCCATTAAGGAAAATTTGGTGCACAACTATTATCCTCCTACCTCTTTTTACCAATGAAATAGTTATAAGAATGATTAAGCTACTCATTACTTTTGAAATTTTAGAGAATATATTTCAGCTTTTAGCTTTAGTTTCATAAACTTTAGATCAATTGTCCCCAAATCTGACTACATGCTAAAATCAACCCGCAAACAAAAACAACCAACAGACAAACTGACTTCATTTAATTGGGATGATACAGTTTGGGATTCAAGATTTTGAAAACATTCAAAGTTATTTTAATATGCAACAAAGTTTCAGAATGGCTATATTGTATGAAGTTTTTAGTAGTAGCAGTCATGCCTATCCTTCCCAACTTCTAGCACATTTAATTTTTTTATATTTTTTAAGGATAAGATACTGGTTATATTCTACAATCATAATTAAGACTTTCATAGTTTGAATAAGATTTTGGTTATATTCTAAAATCATAATTAAGACTTTTCTACTTTGGGAGAGAATCCAAGATGACGGCATAGGTAAACACCTACACTGCTGCCTCGCACAACAATTTCAAAACTACAACTAAAAGACAGAAGGGGCATCATCCAGAACCACATGAGGGCTGGCTGAGTGGAAATTCTACAACTAGAAGGAAAGAGGGGACTCATGGAGGCCCAGAGGAGCTGCAAAAAGCTGAGGTACAGAGACGCGAGTGTGGAGAGAGCGGGTGCTAGAGAGCCTGGCTGGCTTTCTCTGGCAGGAGGGAAACGGAGACTCTCAATGGCACTGAACCCCCTTATCCTACGAAACTAAACCCCAGGTCCAGCCAAAACTCATATGGGAGGAGTTTGGACTGTGAAAAGGGAGAAGTGCATGGAAATTTAGGGGAGTTGCAAGAGATCAAAAGCCTGGTGACGCACAAAGCATTGTGTGCAGAGGACTGGCTGCTGATTGTCTTGAAAAGGGAGAAGTGCACAGAAACTTAGGGGAGCTGTGAAAGGCAGAGGTCTGGAGGCACGCGCAAAGAGGACTGACTGCTGATTGTGCCCTGGGCTTTCTCTAGCGGGAGGAAAAGTGAACCTCCCAACTGCACTGAAATCCAGGTCTGACTGCACCCCAGTTTGGAACAAGACCCAAGGGACCTAGACTCATATGAGTCCCCAGAATGCACAGAGACTCAGGAGAGCCAGAAAGACAGAGGTCTAGAGATGTGTGCGTGCATATGCGCATAAAGAGGGCTTCAGTGATTACCGGGGGTGGGGGGTACTGAGACCCAGGGACTGCTATGTAGGGCAGGGCTGATGGGAAGACAAGGCTGTCTGCTCAGCTCTGAGATTCTGCCACACCCAAGCCCAGCACAGAGGCTGTTGTAATCTTGCAAGTCTTAAGGCTGAGTCCAGCACAGAAGTTTGCCAAGTGCCGACACAGCTGATCCTCACAACCAATTGGCCTGGAGGTCAATTCCCCAAAGTGATACCAACAACAATCAAGACTTAACTACAACAAGATTGTACACACAGTCCACAAAGGGGTGCACCAAGAGAGTCCACCTCAGGTAACTAGGGAGGCGGAGTTACTGGGCCATATAGGACACCCAGGACACAAAGCTACTCTACCAACTCAGAGAAGCAGCGAAAATGCGGAGAAAAAGAAACAGATCACAAATGAAAGAAATGAAGGAAAATAAATGAATGGATATAGAGTTCAAAACCACAGTTATAATGTTTTTCAAGAATTTCCTAGAAAAGATGGATAAATTTAGTGAGACCAAAGAGGAAATGAAAAAGGACCAACTAGAAATTAAAAATATCCTGACCGAAATAAAAAATATTGTACAGAGACTAGAAGAACACAGGAAGCAAGTCAAAGAATTGAAATACAAAGAAGCAAAAAACACTCCACTGTAAAAGCAAAAAGAATCCCAAAATGTGAAGATAGTGTAAGGAGTCTGTGGGACAATTTCAAGCATACCAACATCAGAATCAAAGGGGTTCCAGAAGAAGAAAGACAGCAAGATACTGAAAACCTATTTGACGGAAATAACAACTGAAAACTTCCCCCACCTAGTGAAAGAAATAGACTTACAAGTCCAGGAAATGCACAGAACCTCAAACAAAAAGAATCCAAAGAGGACCACACCAAGACACATCATAATTAAAATACCAAAAGCAAAAGACAAAGAGAGAATATTAAAAGCAGCAAGAGAAAAACAGTTCATTACCAACAAGGGAGCACCCATACGATTGTCAGCTGATTTCTCAACAGAAACTATGCAGACCAGAAGGGAGTGGCAAGAAATATTCAAAGTGATGAATAGCAAGAACCTACAACCAAGATTACTCTACCCAGCAAAGCCATCATTCAGAATTGAAGGTCAGATAGAGAGCTTCACAGATCAGAAAAAGCTAAAGGAGTTCATCAACACCAAACGAGTATCATATCAAATGCTGAAAGGTACTCTTTAAGAAGAGGAGGAAGAAGAAAAGGCAAAGATAAAAATTATGAACAACAAATACATATCTATCAAGTAGTAAATCTAAAATTCAAGTGAAATGAAAATCTGATGAACAGAATAAAGTGGTGAATATAATAGAATTAGGGCCATAGGAAGGGAGTGGACTGATAATTCTCAGGGGGAAAGAAATGAGGGGGCATGCAGGGAGAGACTGGACAAAAAAAATCATACACCTATGGATGAGGACCTTTGGGGGAGAGGTAAGGGCAGAGGGTGGGGTGGAAGCTTGGTGGAAGGGAGCTATGGGGGGAAAAAGAGGAACAATTGTAATAATCTGAACAATAAAGATTTATTTAAAAAATAAAGAAATTAATGTTGGTTTTACTTGGTAGAGTAATTTTGGTTGTAGGTCCTTGCTTTTCATCACTGAATATATCTTGCCACTCCTAGCCTGAAAAATTTCTTTTGATAAATCACCTAACAGTCTTTTGAGTGCTCCCTTATAGATAATTAACTGCTTTTCTCTTGCTTTCAAGATTCTCTCTTTGTCTTTAACCATTTGCATTTAATTATGATGTGTCTTGGTGTGGGCTGCTTTGGGTTTATGTTGTTTGGAACTCTCTGTGCTTCCTGGACTTGTATGTCTATTTCCTTCACCAGGTAAGGGAACCTTCCTATTATTATTTTTTTTAAATAGGTTTTCAATTTCTTGCTCTCTTTCTGTTTTTTTTTCTGGCACCCACATGATGCAAATATTGATAAAGCTAAAGTTGTCCCAGAAGTTCCTTATACTTTCCTCATTTTTTTTGGATTCCTTTTGCTGTTCTGATTGGGTGACTTTTGCTTCCTTACATTCCAAATAGCTGTTTTGATTCTCAGCTTCATCTACTTTACTGTTGATTCCTTATAATTTTACATTTCAGTTAGTGTATCCTTCATTTCTGATTGACTCTTTTTTATGGTTTCCATAAAAAAATTTTTACATGCTGTTGAAGTTCTAAGTTCATGTACTCTTACGCTAAGTTTATTAAGCATCCTATTTACAAGTTTTGAATTCTGCATCTAGATTGCTTATCTCCACTTTGGTGAGGTCTTTTTCAGTTCTCTTCTTTCATTTAAGACTTTTCTTTGTCTCCTCATTTTGGCCCCCTCCCTGTATTTGTTTCTTTGTATTAGGTAGACCTGCTATATCTCTTGAGCTTGGTAGAGTAGGCTAATGTAGTACATGTCCTACAGGGTCCAGTGGCACAGCCTCTTCATTCACTGGAGCTAGGCCCTCCAGGTACACCCCTTGTATGGACTGTGTACAGTCTCCTGTTGTAGTTGAGCCTTGGTTGCTGTTGGCACAGAGGTATACCCCCAGCTGATCAGCTACAACTGGCTGAATCATGCTGGCAATCAATTGTGCAAAGGCCCTCCCCACAGAGCAGAACTGACTTTAGCAGGGCTCTGGTGCCTACTGAGTCTGCTTGTAAAGTTGGTTGGGTGATCTTTCAACATGTGGATAGCTGTCCATTTGGTGGAATGGCTCTGGAGGTTCCTAGGCTCAGGGTCAGTCACCACCTATGTTCTGCATGGAGTCACCTAATATGAACTACAAAGCAATCTGCAATTAGCTACTATTTGTACCAAGCTTGGAGGTACCCAGGAGAGGCCAAGCTGTGAACCACAATGGGCTGCCACAAGCGCCAGGCCTGGAGCTACTTAGCTAGAGGTACAGAGCATGCTGAGGCCAGTTGCTGCTTGTTTGGGAGATTTTAAGAAAATCTGAAGCATAAGCCAAGACAGGCCATTCAGATGGAAAAGCCATTGGAATCAGCTTGAGTTGGCCCCAAAATTGGTGGGGTGAGGTCTTAGGGGCAGGGTAAACAGTGGTAGCCAGGTTGATGGAGACTCTGATATGGTGCCTGCTTGCTGCCTCTGTTGGGAAAGGATTTAGAAAAGGAACAATGGTTTATGCCAACACTTCTGTCTGGGAGACAGCTGCTTCTCTAGCTCTCACCCTGATGCCAGATACTACAGTTCTTCCTTGTATGACCCTGATGCCTCTTGAGCTGCTGCCCTAACACTGGCACGCAGGAGTGAGTCCGAATAATTCTGTGATTGGGTCCTTTAAGAGAAACTGCCTGGGACTTCAGCAGTCCTGTCTTACTCAGGTTTCTCTTCCCAGCACTGGAACCTCTGGGTGGGGAGCCTGGTGTATGTGTGGGAACCCTTGTTCCACAGGGGAAACCTCCCAAGCCAAGATATCCCTCCTGACTTTTATTTGCCACAAAAGGGTGTGGAACCACACTGTTATATGTCTTTACCTTTAGCAGTCTCGATGTGGCTTGTTTTTCCTATCATTAGTTGTAGGACTTTGGTTTAGTCAGTGATCGGCAAACTCATTAGTCAACAGAGCCAAATATCAACAGTACAACGATTAAAATTTCTTTTGAGAGCCAAATTTTTAATACTTAAACTTCTTTTAATGCCACTTCTTCAAAATAGATTCATGGTATTTTGTGGAAGAACCACACTCAAGGGGTCAAAGAGCCAAATGTGGCTCACGAACCGCAATTTGCCGACCACGGGTTTAGCGAGATTTCAGGTGGTTCTGAATTATGGTTGCTCTGTAGTTTAATTGTATTTCTGATGTGGTTGTGGGAGAATGCGAGTACCACAATTACCTATGCCACCATCTTAACTGCTCCTCTGTTTAGTTTTCCTACTTAAAAAAAAACACACAATTTATTTTATTTTATTTTATTTTAGAGAGAAACATTTATTCAGTTGCCCCTCACATGCACTCTGATTGCGATCAAACCAGCAACCTTTTGGTACACAGGATGATGCTCAACCAAATGAGCCACATTGGCCAGTGCCATCCTTAGTTTGACAAACAAAATCCTCAACTATCTCTAAGATAAATGTCATTTATCTTCACATATTTTCATGTATGAAAATGACTTTATTTTTACCTTACATTTTCTATTTTGCTTGGTATGAATTCTAATTTATAATTTATATTTCTTCAAAACTGTGATGAAATTGCCCCACTATCCATGTTCCACTGCCTTATAGAAACCATATTTGCTAATTTGTAGACTTTTGTTTCTTTTCTTTAGAAGTTTTTTAGGATCTTTTTTATAATCTTGATATTTTGAAATTTCACGTGAAAATGTTTCCTTCATTCTATGTAGCATTCAGGAAGAACTTTAAATTTAGAAATTCATGTCTTTCTTCAGCTTTCACTATAAATATACCAAATTTATTGCAAGCTTAAGTGCTACAAACTGTTTTTAGGTTCTAGGATGGTAGTAAAGTACAAATATAACAAAAATTCTGCACTCGTGGGGCTAACATTTTAGTGAGAAAAATAAAGAATGAACCAAGTAAAAAAATATATATATTAAATAGTGATTAGTACTAAGGTTAAAAATTGAAGCAATAAAGTGGAATATAAAATAATGGGTAGGAAGCCAGGAAATTTGGATTGAGTGGCCAAGAAAGACATCACACAGAAATGAATTTTGGATAAAGATCTGAAGCAAATAAAACAGCTAAGGTATGAGGATAAGTACTGGGGAGTGGGGAGATGGAAGGTGGACATTCCAGGCAAAGTACAAAAATAAGTACAAAGGTTCTGAGGTCTGAAGGACCAAAGGGAACTGAATGAGGGAGAGTAGATAGTTATGAGGTTAGACAAGTAATGGGAGCAAGATTCTATGGGATCGCATAACTCTTGTGTTTCGAGCTTTTACTCTGAATACGATAAGATACCATCCATTAGGAGAGGGATGACAAGATCCCATTAATGTTAAACGGATATTATGACAGTTCTACTGAGAACACATATAGAAGGAAAGCATAGTTAGAATAAAATAGAAGCCTACTTAATAATATCAGGTAGAGATGATGGTGGCTTGAAAGTAGTGGTAGCAGTACAGATGATATGAAGAGGATCAAATTTTATGTATATTTTGGAAGTAAAATTAACAAGATAATCTGATGTGGTGGACCTACAGCTTGAAAGAAAGGAGTCAAGGAACAACCCAAAGTTACTGGCCTGAAGAAATAAAAGAATGAAGAAATCAATAGTTGAGATGAGGAAGACTGAGAGAGAAGCCAGTTTCTGATAGCACATATCAGTTTAGATTCAGCCTTATTGAGTTTGAGATGTCTATTAAACTTCCAAGTAGGATGTCAAATAGGCAGGTAGATTCACAAATTTGAAGAAGAGAGAAGAAGTCTGGCCTGGAGTTACGTTTTAGGAGCCATCAGCATATAAATAACATTTTTTATGTATCTTTTTTATTGTTGATAGTATTACAAATGTCTCCCATGATGAGACTTAATGAAATCTCTTAGGGAAGGCATAAAAAGAAAAAAAAGGGAATGCCCAAGGACTGTGCTCTAGGATACTCTATCATTTAGAAGGAACCATGAGCCCAACTGGTGTGGCTCAGTGGATGAGCATTGACCTATGAATCAGGAGGTCCCGGTTCAATTCCCGGTCAGGGCACATGCTCAGATTGCTTGCTCAATTCCCAGTGGGGGGCGTGCAGAAGGCAGCTGATCAATAATGTCCTCTCATCATTGATGTTTCCAACTCTTTCTCCCTCTTCCTTCCTCTCTGAAACCAATAAAAATATACAAATCGGTGTCAATTAAAAAATAGAAATAAAAGGAACCATGAGTAACAACCTGCAGAAGCTAAGAAGTAGCCACGAAAGTGACATCCAGTTACAGTAGTTTGAAGAGGTCACTAATTCCTTGCCCCCCCCCAAAAATTATTAAACCATACATAATTTTAAAAACAATTATTTCAGGGCTTTAGAGTGATGCATAAAACAAATTTAAAACATCATTCTTGAAATCAAAGTACGGCTTCAGATAAGAATAGCAGAAGTGACTTTTGCCTGAGGTTGATCACATCTACATTACTCTCTACAAACCTCTGTTATGTTGGCAAGAATAGTAATCTCTTTGTTTTTAAATCATGGTAAAATACACATAACTTAAAATTTATCAATTTAAGTATACCATTTTAAGTGTATAGTTCAGTACTGTTAAGTGTATTCTCAGTTGTGTAACCAACTTCTAAAACTCTTCATCTTGCAAAACTGAAACCATATACCCATTAAACAACAACTGTCCATTTCCCCTCTCCTCCAGCCTTGGCAACTACCTTTCTATTTTTATTTATTTATCTTTTTTTTTTTTATGAATGTAACTACTATAAGAACAGTAGTTTTTATCACCAAGGGTCTGGCAGGGAAAAAACAGCAGCTTTGTTGCCAAAGGGGTTGGGCTCCGAGGTAGAGGACAAAATCTCATGGTGTTACCCTTTAAAAGTGGTAGACTTAACACTTAAAAGTTTGTCAAATAACAGAGGGGAATATATAAAATAATATACCAGAATAACATTTTTTAAAGTTTTCATTGTATAACAAATATATTGAATTAGTTTTATATGTCAGCTTTAGTAAAACTTATGTAAGACCATGTTGGGTTTCTGCCTTGCAAGTGTATTATCCTATTAATAAAAAATAGAAGTGAAAATAAAATTGGTAGACTTAAATGAAAATGAACAGAGAAAATTGGCTCTACTATATCCACAGTTGTGATCCCAGCTGGGATAAGCAATAGACAAAACAGAAATTAAATGGGGTATTTTAGAAATAAGAGAGTCAGGGAAGGGCTGAGATAAGTTCTCCACTCAGTCCCTGGCTGACTTGAAAACTACAAACAGGAGAGATTTCAGAAAGCCTGGTAAAGAGTGAAACTAAAGCCAAGAAATGACTGCAATTTTGAATGAGAACCTCAACCCACATACAAATTATTAAGCAGTATGTGGTAGCCTTAAGAGCTCAAGACTTCTAAGCATAATCTCCACCCAAATCATTGGCTAATACACTATGTAGGCAGAGGGACAACCATAGGAAAATAGGCTTAAAAAATAAAAATAAAAACCTTGAGCAGAGATATTATTGTCTGCATACTGTAGGGAACAAAGAATATAGAACAAAATCCAGATCTCCTAAATGTACTATGTAAAATGTAGTTTTAAAACAAAAAGCACTAGACATACCAATAAACAAGCAGAAAAAAAAAATCAGTTAATAAAAATGGAGTGGGCCCAGATGGTGAACTTAGCAGATAAAGAATTCAATATAGCTATTACAAATATGTTCAAAGAAAAGGAAAATACGACGACCATTACCAAATTTGGATATTTTAATAAAAATATAAAAATTATAAAAAATAACCAATGGAAAATTCTAGAATTGAAAAGTACAATAACTAACATAAAGAATTTCTCAAAGGGCTTGTGGAAAGCAGAATTCTAAGATGGTATGCCAAGACCTCCACTTCACTCTCATGAATACACCATGCATAAACACAGAGGAGTGATCAATGTGTTCATAAATGACAGCAATGATAAAGAATTGATAGCATTGGCTCGAAGGATAGAGTTTGCATTCTGATGAAAGATTAATGATTTGTAGGTCTCAACTGGAAGCTAGAAGAATGCCAACACCACCTGCTGGCCAAGAGGTACTTTTAGATATGGACAATAGAGCTTGCAAAAAATACAGGTAAATTATAAAGCATATATATTGGGGGGACCAAAAATTTATGTAAAATGTTTGCACATATGTAAACATGCACATGAATAATAGCTAACTATGGCAGACTGTATTATCTAAAAATGACTGCATCAATATCTTCCATTATACAATGTTCTTCTTGTAAAGTAATGTTGATACTCTTCTTAAAATTAGATGGGTGTATAACTAGAGCCAAAGTAACACTCGGTGACATCAAGCTTCTGCCTAATCCTTTAGAGATGCTTGTTCTTGGAATTCAGTCACCTCATAGTGAGGAAATGATGAAATGCCAGCCAAGAGCCTGGATCAACTGTGTGACTATGACAGCCTTCAAGATGACTGAAGCCGTGCTACTATCTGACTGCAACTGCCTGAGAGATCCCAAGTGAGAACTGCTGAGCTGAGAGCACCCCAACCTCTGAACCATTCAAGATAACAAAACAACAACTTTAAGCAATAATTTTAAGCCACTAAGCTTTGTGACAATTTGTTATGCAGCAGTAGATAATCAAAATAACAACCCGGTAAGCATCTAATCGGTGCCAAGCACTGTGCCAAGCACTCTACAAGTTTCATTTTACTTTATCCATACAACTACTTAATGAATAGGTGTTATTACCCACTTTTGCAATAAGCAAAATAAGATTAACAGAGGCTAAATAAGGCCACAATGGTGGTAGAATTGATACTGAAATAAAGATATTCACGATCCAAAGTTGGGTTTTGCATTAAATATTTTCTATGGTAATAAGGATCCATTTATTGAAAGTTTATATGCCAGTTAATTTTTTTTTACCTTTTCATGCATTTTATTTTATTTTATATATATATATTTTTTTATTGTGTTACATATATACATATCTCACCATTGTACCCGCTCCCTCCCAGGCACACCCCAACCCCCAGTGTCTATGTAAATTGGTTATGATTATATGCATAGATACAAGTCCTTTGATTGATCTCTTATCTACCCCACCTCTCCTTAATCTTCCTGCTATATCACAGTCTGTTTGATGCTTTACTACCTCTGTATCTATACTTTTGATCAACAGTTTACAATGTTCTTTATTATCCACAAATGAGGGAGAGCATGTGGTGCTTCTCGTTCATTGACTGGCTTATTTCACTTAAGCATAAGGCTCTCCAGTTCCATCCAGGTTGCTGCAAATGGTAAGAATTCCTTCTTTTAAATAGCAGCATAGAATTCCATTGTGTAGATGTATCACCGTTTTCTGATCCACTCATCTGCTGATAAGCACCTAGGCTGTTTCCAAATTGTAGCTATTGTAAATTGTACTGCTATGAACATAAGGTTGCATAAATCCTTTCTGATTGGTGTTTGTAATTTCTTAGAATAAATTCCTAAGAATGGGATTGCTGGGTCAAATGGGAGATCCATTTTCAGTTTTTTAAGAAAACTCCATACTGTTCTCCACAGTGGCTGCACCAGTCCGCATTCCCACCAACAGTGAACAAGGGTTCCTTTTTCTCCACATCCTCACCAACAATTGTCGTTTGTTGATTTGTTGATGATTGCCATTCTGACAAGTGTAAGAGGGTATCACATTGTCGTTTCGATTTGCATCTCTCGGATAATTAGTGATTTTGAACATGTTTTCATGTGTCTCTTGGCCTTCTTTCTGTCATATTGAGAAAAGTTTCTAGTTAGGTGCATTGGCCATTTTCTTTATTGGATCGTTTATCTTCCTTTTATTAAGTTGTATAAGTTGGCTGTAGATGTTGGAGATTAAACGTTTATCAGTAATAACATTTTCAAATATGTTCTCCCAAACAGTGGTCTTTCTTGTTGTTTTGTTGATGATTTCTTTTGCTGTACAAAATCTTTTTATTTTGATGTAGTCCCATTTGTTTATTTTTCTTTAGCTTCCATTGCCTTTGGAGCAATATCAGTGAATAAGTTCTTTTCACATATGTCTGAGATTGTGCTGCCTGTGGATTCCTGTAATATTTTTATGGATTCCCTTCTAATGTTTAAGTCCTGTATCCATTGTGAGTTTTATTTTTGTATTTGGTGTAAGTTCCTGGTCCAGTTGCATTTTTTTTGCATGTATCTGTCCAATTTTTCCAAAACCATTTGTTGAAGAGGCTATCTTGGCTCTTCATGTTCATGCCTCCTTTGTCAAATATTAGTTGACCATAGTGGTTTGGGTGGATATCTGGATTCTCTATTCTATTCCATTGGTCTATATGTCTGTTCTTGTGCCACTACCAGGCTGTTTTGAGAACAGTTGCTTCATAATATAGCTTGAAATCTGGTATTGAGATCGCACAAACTTTATTCTTCTTTCTCAGAACTGCTGTGGCTATTCGTGGTCATTTGTTCCTAATGATTCTATGAAGAATTCTTTCTAGGTCTCTGAAGTATGTCGTTGGTATTCTAATGGGTAGTGCATTGAATTTATAGATTGCTTTGGGTAGTATGGATATTTTACTGATGTTGATTATCCGAATCCATGAGCATGGTATGCTCTTCCATCTGTTAACATCTTCCTCTATCTGTAGTTTTCTGCATATAGGTCTTTTACCTCTTTAGTTAGGTTTATTCCTAGGTATCTTAATTTTTTTGGTGCGATGGTAAATGGGATTACTTTTTGAGTCTCTCTTTCAGTAATTTCACTATTAGTGTACAGAAATGCCACAGATTTCTTGGCATTAACTTTGAATCCTACTACATTGCTGAATTCATTTATTAAGTCAATTAGTTTTGGGATGGAGTCCTTCGGTTTTTTTATGTACAGTTTCATGTCATCTGCAAATAAGGACAGCTTTACTTCTTTTCCAATTTGGATGCCTTTTATTTCTTCTTCTTGTCTACTTGCAATGGCTAATACTTCCAGTACTATGTCAAACAGGAGAGGTGAGAGTGGGCATTCCTGTCTAGTTCCTGTTCTTAGGGGAAATGGTTTTAGTTTTTGCCCATTGAGTATGATGTTAGCTGTGGGTTTATCATATATGGCTTTTATGATGTTGAGGTATGATCCTTCTATTCCCACTTTGCTGAGAGTTTTTTATTAAGAAAGGGTGTTGGGTTTGGTCAAATGTTTTTCTGCATCAATTGATATGATTATGTGATTTTTATCCAATTTGCTAGTATTTTGTTGAGTATTTTGGCATCTATGTTCATGAGAGATATTGGCCTATAATTCTCTTTCATTGTTGTCTATATCTGGTTTTGGTATTAGGGTGATGCTGGCTTCATAGAAGGTGTTTGGAAGTGTTTCTTCGTCTTGAATGTTTTTGGATAGTCTGAAGAGAATAGGTTTTAATTCTTCCTTGAATGTTTGGTAAAACTCTGCTGTGTGGATATCTGGTCCCAGGCTTTTATTTGCTGGAAGCTTTTTGAGTACTGCTTCAATTTCTTCCATAGTTATTGGCCTATTGAGATGTTTAGATTCTTCCTGATTGATTTTTGGAAAGTTATATTTTTCTAGGAAAATATCCATTTCTTGAAGGTTGTCTTATTTCTTGGAATACAGTTGTTCAGAGTATTTTTTTAAAAAGTCCTCTGTATTTCAGCGAGGTCTGTTGTTGTTTTTCCTCTTTCATTTCTGATTTTGTTTATTTGGGTCTTCTCTCTTTGCTTCTTGGTGAGCCTGGGTAGAGGTCCATCAATCTTGTTTATCCTTTCAAAGAACCAGCTCTTTGTTTTGTTGATCTTTTGAATTGTTTCTTTGGTCTCCATGTTGTTTATCTCTGCTCTGATCTTCACTATTTCTTTCCTTCTGTTTACACTAGGCTTTTCTTGCTGCTCTCTTTCTAGCTCTTTGAGTGGTAAGGTTAGGTAATTTATTACCGTTGCTTCCTGTTTTATTTATTTATTTTTTTTTTGCAGTAGGCTTGTAGTGATATGAACTTCCCTCTCAAGTCTGCTTTCACTGTGTCCCATAAATTTTGTATTTTTGTGTTGTCATTGTCATTTCTTGTCATGAAGACTTTTATTTCTTCCTTGATCTTTTTGGTTACCCAGTCGTTGTTTAATAGCATGCTGTTTAGTCTCCATGTGTTTGATTTCTTTCAATTGTTTTTATTATAGTTGATTTCCAGTTTTATGCCACTGTGGTCTGGGAAAATGCTTGATATGATTTCTATCTTCTTGAATTTGAAGAGACTATTCTTATGACCCAACATATGATCTATCATTGAAAATGACCCATGTGCCCTGGAGAAGAATGTATATTCTGTGGCTTTGGGGTGAAATGTTCGGAAGATGTCAATTAATTCCATCTGGTCTAGTGAGTCAGTTAGGCTTGATGTTTCTTTGCTGATTTTTGTTTAGAGGATTTGTCCAATGTTGATAGTGGGGTATTAAAGTCTCCTACTATAATTGTATTACTGTCAATCTCTCCATTAATATCCTCCAAGAGTTTTTTTTTATGTATTTAGGTGCTCCTATATTGGGTGCATATATGTTTACCAGAGTTATTTCTTGTTGTTGAATTGTTCCCTTTAGTATTATAAAGTGGCCTTCTTTATCTCTTGTTATGTCTTTCACTTTGAGATCCCATTTGTCAGATATAAGTATTTTAACCCCAGCTTTTTTTTTTTTTAATTTCCATTTGCCTGAAATACCATCTTCCATCCCTTTACTCTCAATTTGTGTGCATTTCTTTTCCTGAGGTGGGTTTCTAGCAGACAACAGATATATGGATCATGTTTTCTTATCCAATCAGTTAACCTATGTCTTTTGACTAGAGCATTTATTATGTTTACATTTAAAGTTATTATTGATAAGTACTTATATGTTGTAATTTTTAGTCCCTACCCCTGAGTTCCTTCTTCGCTTCCTCCTTCTTTTTATTACAGCAGACCCTTTAACATTTCTTGAATTGTGGTTTGGTGGTAATATATTCCCTTAGTCCTTTTTTTTTCTGTGAAGCTTCTGATTTCCCCTTCAATTTTGATTGAGAGTCTTGTAGGTTATAGTATTCTTGGATCCAGACCCTTCCTTTGCATGACTTTGTATATTTCATTCCATTCCTTTCTGGCCTGATGAGTTTCTGTTGAGAAATCAGTAGCTAGTCTTATGGGGGTTCCTTTGTAGGTAACTTTCTGTTTCTCTCTGGCTGCTTTTAAGATTCTTACTTTGTCATCGGTTTGGCAATTTAATTATAATGTGCCTTGGTGTTGGTTTGTTGGGGTTAATTTTGCTTGGGACTCTGTGAGCTTCTTGGATTTATGTGGGATTTTTCTATCCTATATTGGGGAAATTTTCTGTCATTATTTCATCAAACAGCTTTTGTAATCCTTGTTCAGTTTCCACTCTTTCTGGAACCCCAATTATACGGATGTTGTTTTGTTTCAGGTTATCCCAAAGTTCCCTTAGGCTCTCCTCTTGCTTTTTAACTTTTTTTCCTAGAAGCTGCTGTACTTGGGTATTTTTTCCTACTGTGTCTTCTAGCTCACTGATGCAGTCCTCTGTTTCTTCTAGTCTACTTTTGATGCTTTCTATTGAATTCTTTATAGCAGTGATGTCATTTTTCATTTCTTCTTGATTATTCTGCACCTCTTCTAGGTTCTTCTGCATTTCTTCTTGCTTCTTCTTCATTTCTTCTTGGCTCTTACTCCCCTTGTCGATTTTGTCTTCCATTCCTTTCTTCAAACTTATGATCATTTCTCTGAACTCTTTCTCTGGCAGGCTTATTTCTGCTTCTATTTCGTTTACTTCCTTTTCTGGTGAAACCTGCCTTTCTGTCTTATGTGGGCGTTTCTTTTTCTGCCCATGGTATTTTTCTCTGGGTGTCTGATTATGTACTTCTCTCTCCTACATTGATTTAAATGCACAAACTACAACATGATCAGGTATAGCACACAAGGCACTGAGTAGAAATGTATTCAGGATGTTAATAATCACAAATAAGGTGACCACCAATGAAAGACAAATTAGGGGTAAGTAGAGAAAGAAGAAGATGAAAATGAGGGAATAAGAAAAGAAAGAAATGCCAAAATCAAATTGGGAGAGGGAGAAAAAAATATGAACAAAATAATAAAGTAAAATAACATAAAAAGGAGAAGAAAAGCAGAAGAGAAAGAAGTGAGAGTGAAAAGAAAGAGGATAAAAGAGAAAAGGGGAACAAAATATAGGTGTCAGGAGAAAACGCCAATAGAACAGTCACTAATCCCAACAAATGTAGGCAAGCAGTACCTGGAGATTAATACAAAGTACAAATAATAACTGGTATGGAGGGAAGTGAGGGAAAAGAGAGGTAAAAAACAAACCAAATCGAAGCAAACAAAAAGCAAAATAAAACAAGTAGAATAAGCTAAAACAATCTCACCAAAAAAGTACAAAAAATCGATATAATCACCGTTCAGGCAAAGATGAACAAAAGGTCATAGAGAAAAACAACTTTTTGGATAGTGAAGTCAAGAAGAGAGAGGTTTGTATGGGCTGGGAGTAGGGGATTTGAAATTAAATATATAAGTGGGGTGAAATTTTAACCAGGTAAAGAGAAAGAATAGAGAGTATATAAAGTTGGAAAAGGGAAAGAGAAAACAAGACAACAAAATGGGAAAAGTTAGGAGGGAAGTGTTGGCATAAAGGTAGAGTTGAGATAGAGTAAAATTATGTTAAAGGAAAGATGAAAATAGAATGTAGAACTCTAATCCCAAAGTAAAATAAAGGGAAAACAAAATGACACTTGTTTTTTTCCAAAATGGTAAAATAGTATTAGTACTAATACTAGTTGAAAACAAAAATGTAATAATTAAAAAGGTAAAATCAATTGATGAGGAAATTAAAAAAATTTTTATTAAAGTATGCAAAAATGAAAAAATAAAAAAATTTTAAAAAGAAAAAAAAATAGAATGGTCATTCACTTCCCCTATTGTTCTGCTTGGCACTTCTGTTTCCCAGTTGGGAGGGTATTGCAGTTCCCTGTGTTCCATTGCTGAGTTGTGTTTTAATCTCTTTATTCTTTTGTGGTTATGCGAGAGTCAATTTGTGCGTCATCCACTGGGTGGCAGTGTTTTGGAATTGACCTCTGAGACTAAGCACAAGATCTCTCTAGGCTGTGCTCAGATCCTGCTACTCTGTGGTTCTCAAAACCGGTTTGTGGGGATTTTGCAGCCAGGACAGTGCAATAACTCCCAGGCTGTCCCTCTGTCTCAGATCAAAATGAGTCGTTTTTCCAGAGCTCCCTTCTGTTAACCGCTGTGAGAGTTTGCCTCCACACTTAGGGATCACATCCTGCCCTACATCCGCGGACCTCTCCAGAGGCAGCTTTCCCGCAGCCCGGTTCCCACAAAGTGTGCGTCTCTGTTCTGCAGGGCAGGAGACCTCACCTTATACCAGGCGAAATCTGACCTTTCCGTGTGCCGTGTGGAGCTCCTCTGAGTCTGTGTCTGCGCAGATAGGAGAGCAGTGTTCTAGGTACCCGGGTCCCTGGGTCCCCGGCTGTTAGGTGGGTGCTTCTGTCGCAGGTTTCAGACCAGCGCAGACATCCACTCCCTCTACAAGATGGCGCGGTCTCCACGTTCGCACTGGTGGCTCCGGCAGAAAAAATCCCTGTGGCAGTGGGGCTTCCTGGCCAGGAGAGCCCCGTCCAGTAGTCCCCTACCTTCTCCTGGAGGATAACTAACTCTTAACTTTCCAACAATCACTCCCAGTGCGACTCTCAGCTGCTCTCTCTCCCTCTGCCCAGCAACAAAGCTCCAAACGTGTCTGTTTATTCCGCCGCCATTTTTTCCCCCGCCAGTTAATCTTTTAAGTATTTCACATATTCTAATTCTTTTAATTCTCACAAATGCTCTTTTATATAGGTAATATTATTTTCCATTTACAGACTAAGAAGTTGAGAGCTTAAGTAACTTGCTTCAAGTAAAATAGATGGGAAGTAGAAGAACTACCATTTAGACTGAAGCAATAAAGTTTTAGAGCCTTCTCTTATTGCTTTTATATTGTTCTTTTAATTTTTTTTTAATTTCAGAAAGAAAGGGAGAGAGAGATAGAAGCATCAAAAATGAGAGAGAATCATTGATCAACTGCCTCCTGCATGCCCCACACTGGGGATTGAGCCCGCAACGTGGACATATGCCCTGACCAGGAATTGAACCGTGACTTCCTGGTCATAGGTCAACACTCATCGACTGAGCCACTCTGGCTGGGCACCTTTATATTATTCTTAAAATTATAGAAAGAGTTCCCACAAAGATGGAGACTAGATTTATCCCATACCCAAAACAATTCAAAAAAGTGCAAAATAAATTAAATAATGGCTTTTAAGTCATTGGACATGAGGCAACAAAGGGCAGTGATCCTTGAAAGATGGAAATCAAAGAATGTGAACTCTAAAAGTGCCAAAGCTTACTATCCAGAGAAAGACTCCAAGAGGACCCCAGGCAGAGCCTGGTAGTCTCTAGGACCTCTGAGTTGAAGAGATGATGCTGGAAGAGTCTGAGGAGACCAACAAGATTAAATTTCATGGGGCAGTGTAACAAGGAGGAAAAAGCTGACCAGAGAGAGCTCCAGAGATCTACAAAGGGTTCCCTCCTGACTTCATATTAACCAGGGCATGACTGAGCCAACTACCTGAGTCTTAGGGAAAAAAAGGTTACAGGGAACAATCTCCAGATCAGAAACAGTTCTTATAATTCACAACTAAGAAAGTAGTAAACAAAATACCTGTTAATTAGGTTTGATGAAAAGTTATATTGAGAAATACCATCAATATTAATATTATATTATAGTAGGTTATGGTATTACAGTTCAGTACTATAAGCAACTGTGAGCTTATAAACAGAAAATGCTATACTTACACTGACCAGAAAACTCTCAAAAGGCTCTTTGATATTGAGATATGACAAAAAGACATTAGTTCCTAAGATAAACTATTCAAATAAGGGTTTTGCCATTTTCTAGCTGAGAAACATTAAATTTGTTGAGCTCAGTTTATTCCTTACAAAAACTAGACAATAGCATATGTCTCAAAAGATAGTTAAGAGGATTCAATCATCTAAAGCATGTAAATAATTTAAGAGTCTCTAGCCTAAGTGATAATTCAATAAACATTATAGCCTGCAAAAAACTGAACTGGATACAAATTAAGATGTAACTAAAAGCAAATAAAAACATGAATTACCTTATTTATTCAATCTTCAGATAGGTACACTTGCACATATATATTAATAAAAACATTTCACAACTGGATAAAAACAAGGGAACCGATAGACACTTTCCCCAACAAATTTACTAGTGTAGGAGTCTCTTTCACTTTGGTTAATTACAAGTACTAAAGAGCTCTTACTTCTGTGTAAATGGGACTTCCAGGGTCACTTAAAAAATTTGTTCACAACATCTACATCCAGTTATAATCCATGGTTACAATTCCATATAACTAAGATGAGTATATACATACAAGCACACAGTATTTAAAAGCCTATGATTTAAAAACAAAACAAAACAAAAAAACCAGAGGGAGGATAGACTTTGGGGGACTGGGGGACCTACTGAGGTTGGTAAACATCAAAACTGTCGTGTGTGTGTGTGTGTGTGTGTGTGTGTAGTTCGTTATGTTATTCTTCTTCTGTATGTGTGTTCTATTTTGTTTGCCATTTTTATGTACAGGATATATAAAAGGCTAAGTGACCAACCGTCTGTCCAATTGACTGATCAGCCGGTATACTATTATAGGATGTGCACTGGCAATTTAAAGATAAACATTGACTTCTGCATGTGTGATAGATATAAGGCTCCCATAGAATTTCTTAATAGTATTACTCCTTCAGGAGTGCTGTATCATATGTTAAAATTGAAAGCAGATGCAGTCATAATCCTACTGAGAAATCTTAGTGGTAAATGGATTCTTTGTAATGGTACTAGATTTATTATCAAAAGACTGTGACCTAATATAATTGCAGCAGAAGGAGAGGTTGTTCTGATTCAAGAATTGATTTGTCCCCATCTGACAATAGCCTCCCATTTAAAGTAATTCGAAGATAGATTCCCATGATGCCAGCATTTGCAATGACTATTAAAATAACAAAGACAGGCAGAGAAACCAAGATGGCAGTGTAGGTGAACACTTAAACTGCTTCCTCGCACAACAATTTCAAAATTACAACTAAAAGACAGAACGGACATTATCCAGAACCACAGGAAAGCTGGCTGAGTGGAAATTCTACAACTAGAAGGAAAGAGAGGGGCTCACAGAGACTCAGAGGAGCTGCAAAAAGCTGAGACACACATACATGGAGAGGACGGGCGGCAGAGTGCCTGGCTGGTTTTCTTTTGCGGGAGGGAGACAGAAATTCTC